>CAUJRU010001358.1:0-162423 GCA_963277665.1 Viscum album
TTATCAAAATAGAGAAGGAATTTTCTAGATCTTATTTGTTAAAGGTAAATCAAGAGAATAAGAGGTCTTGTGATAACCATAGAAAAAGGTGAAGTGTCAAAGTATAATAATTTAATGAAAAAATTTCCATTGTGTAAATTTTTTGGAAATAATCATCTAGAGAAATTCATGGAAGACATTGGAGTTTTCTATACGTGTAGAGAAAATGGTCATCGAGCTAATGGTTGTAAGGGGAATAAAGAAATAAATGATTTTAATTTATTAAAATATAATTAAATGAGGAATTATTGAAATGAATATCCCATGTTTCAGGGGAATATACCAAAAAAGAGGCCAAGGGGAGATGGCCATGATTATGCGATCACTACAGCTGAAGTAGAAGTTCCTAATGATGTGGTAGCAAGTACATTAATCCTATCTTCAAATTTAGTAAATTATTTATTAGATTTTGGATCATCACACTCTTTTATATATACACATTTTTCTAGGAAAATTATACATTTTACTTTTGATTTAACAAGGTATTTTTCAGCAAAACTCAAAAGGGAAGTCTCATTACAACAAAAATGTGTCAATAAGCCCCCTTTTTGAAACATAAACATGCTTTAGTTTTTGGACTTATCATCATACCCTTGGTTGACTTTTATATAATCATTGGTATGGACTAGATTTAAAAATATGATGTGAGAATTTATTATAAGAAGAATGAAATTATTATTTTTGAGGAAGATATATAATCCCTTATCTTTATAGTAGAAACTTCATCATATGATTCTTATCTACATCCACCCCCAATTGCTCTACTGAGTGAAATTCTGGGGAAGGAAGACCAAACAAAATCTAGGGATGAGGAAAGTAATATTATTATTGATAATGTTCCAATTGTACAGGACTACATTGATGTATTTCCTTAGAAATTACATGGACACCCCCCATAGCGTGAAGTCGTGTTTACCATTAATTTAATCCCCGATGTAAGAAAAATACCAAATACTCCTTATAGAATATCCAATGTAGAACTAGTGGAGCTAAAGAAACAACTTAAGTATTTGAGTAATAAAAAATCTATTCTCTCTACATTTTTCCATGGGAAGCCCCTATACTTTTTGTTATTAAGAAAGATGGATCCTTGGGGCTGTGAATTGACTATAGGGAAATCAATGTTATTAAAATAATGAACAAGTATCATATGCCTTGATTTGATGATTTATTTGATCAACTCCATGGATCTCAATTTTTTGAAGATTAAACTCCATTAGGGATATCATCAATTGCGTGTGAGGAAAGAATATATTCCTAAGACAATATTTTGAACAAGGTATGGACATTATGAGTTTATAGTATTTCCATTTTTTACTGACTAATTCACCCTCTATTTTTATGGATATAATGAAAAGAGTGTTCAAATAATATCTTGATGATTTTTTGTGTATTTATTGATGATATCTTGATATATTTAAAAAGTTGTGAGGACCATCAGAACTACTTACGGATTGTTATGACCACTCTTAGATAAAAATAGTTATATAGGAAGTTTAGAAAGTGTTAATTCAGTATTAAAATGATTTCTTTTCTTGTCCATATTGTCTTTAGGGATGTAATATCAGTTGATCCTATGAAGAAAAAAGTAATCCAATAATGGCCTACACCAATGAACATAACCAAGGTCTAAAATTTTATTAGTTTTTCAAGTTACTATTAGTGTTTCACTTAGACCTTTTCTTGATTAGAGAACCTACTAACCAAGATCACATGTAAAAGGGTTATGTTTGTAGGGAAAAAATAATGAATATAATTTTTTGAATAATTGAAGAGAATATTGGTCAATGCTCTAATTTTGACTCTTCCATTATGAAATCATGGGTGAGTTATATACAGTAATACATAAAAGAATGGAATGGGTTGTTCTTTTATAAAAAATGATAAAGTTATTTCTTATTCATCAATATATTTGATAACTCATGAAAAAAATATCTAACTCATGATCTTTAGTTAGTCGTCATAATCTTTTCTCTGGATATATAGAGACACTATCTCTATGTTAAAATATGTGAGATATATACAGATCACAAGAGTTTAAAATAAATATTTACATAGAAATAACTCAACGTAAGTAAAATACGATGGATTGAGTTACTCAAAGATTATTTTTTCTCAACACACTACCATCCAATAAAGGAAAATAAGGTATAAAATCCAATAAGTAGGAAAGATCATGGGATTCTCACCCAAATGAGGATTGAGAAAGATCCTATGTTCATAGATATAGAAAATATAGATATGGGAATTGTTAAGTAAGAGGAAACACATATCACCCTAAGCATCTATGGTACCCTTCTCTTTGAATAATACAATAGTTTGTGCTATACGCTGCTTCGAGTTCTAGGACATCCCGACCAATCAAACTTGTTGTTTAAAAAGTAGTTATTAATAGTAATACCCACTTGTTGAATTTTTATAAATTTTATTTTTTAAAATAGAATTCATTTTTGGATTCGGAATATCAAAACTATCTTAGGGTGAATTTATAAGGCCCCATCCTTAAACCTTACTTAATCTTGAGTTATTACAAGATTACACATTGAGGATCTTTTAAGGTTTAGAGTTTTAGAGAATTAGATCATAAAACTTGCATTACATTCCACATTTAAAAAAAGTGGTTACATAAAAGATAGTATTCATTTTTCCCATCAACAGAAACATATTTAAAATAAAACATGGATTCTTTCTTGACATTTCCTTGACACTATCATCATATCATGTACCCTTCCCTTGACCTGTGAAAAACATTTCAAAAACTTGGGATGAGCATAAAAAGCTCAGTAAGGGATATAAAAATATGGAAAGGAAAATGAGTACATGTATACATATGAATGAAATCATACTTTACCCATAAAACATAGGCATTTTAACATACCTCATAAAATCATGAATAAGTCATAGAAATCATAAGACATAAAGGTAACTTGAGGCATTCATAACATTCTTATGTAGCGAGTAACGCTCTTGGTTATGTTTGGAATACCCACCATAGTATATTCTCTAAATCTCTTCGGAGAAACCTTAACTTTTCACTCCTTCGCGTTACACAATGCATTGGAGAGATATATCGGGATCACCCGCCCTTAGTTTATCATGGAACCATCCTTCTTCATAACAATGCCCAAGAACCATAACATAATCGTATCACATAAAACATGCATAAAGGAAACATAACATTTCCACATTTCAATCACAATATATCAATAAAACACATTGATATAAAAAAACTTATGAAAAACATTTTCAATACCAAAATAAAAGAAAAGTAAAACATGGTATTTATTTTTCTTTTCAAAAGAAGGTATGGCTTGTAGAGGAAGCTGAAACTCAAATAATGGTCACGGCGGCAGAGAAGTCATTGTCGCCACATACGTATGACAAAAAAATTCCTTTTGGTAGTTTTGTAAAATGATTCGTATAACAAAGATTCCTTTTGGATAAATGTAAAATTAAAAGGGGTTTATACACCGTATAAAACAAAGTTGTGTATAAAACAAAATATGCCTCAATGAAAGGAGATTGAGACAAAGTCCCTTACAAAGACGGTATCCTTGGTTTAAGGAAAAATCAATTGCATAATTATGTGTGAAAAACGAATAAACCAAATATAAGTGGATATTAGGTGTAAAACAATCAAAGGTTATTCACACATATTCATAGAACGAAATATTCAAGGAGTACATGTTTATCCCAAAGAATTAAATTTGGGTTAAGAAGTTCCTTTGAAAAAATTTGACAGCCTAACGGCATCACTACAAAATTCAGAAAATGAGTTGATGAGAGATAAAAAGGGTATATCATCACATGGACATAAAATTTAAATCAATAAGGATATAGAAAAACGTATCCCAACATAATATTATGTGAATTAAAAGAAATAACAAAAGAAATCTTTTAAAAAGAGGAGGGTGAAAGGTTCCCTTACCGACATGGGTATCTTTCGAAACATACGCCCCGTGAAAGAAGGACAATACAACATTGATGTAAATACTCATAAATGAAATTATATTACACAATGAGTAAAATAATGGGTAGTACATACACCACTCAAAGGAAATTTTTGCAAATGTAGCATAAATCTCACGGAAATAAAAGTGAGATGAAAAATCTCTTACAAAAACTTGGCAGCCTAACGGCGCCACTTAAAACTTCCAAAATTTATTGATGATAGGAAATAGGTTCTCTAATCATATCAAAATAAAGTTTACAGAAAGAGGAATATAAAAGAACATCCCCTAACATAACAAATAGGAGCTTAAAAGAAGTGACATAAATGAGAGTACTTAAAAAGAAAGAGAGAGGTTGGATCTCTTACGAAAATTCGGCAGCCTAACGGCGCCACTCAAAACTTCCAAGATGGATTGATGAGAGAGAATAGGGTCTCTCATACTATGAACATAAAAATTACAGTAAGAGTAATATAAAATAATATCCCAATAACAAGAAAGATGAGCTTTAAAAGGAATTACATAAAAGAGTGTACTTTAAAAGAAATAGAGGAGTCGGATCCCTTACCTGAAGTCCGACTTGTCTGGTTCGTTTCTTTATATTCCTGAATAATAAACTTTGGTCAATTTATAATTGCCTAAGTAACTCCTTTAAAGATTATTATTCAGTTCATATCACATATTATAATGTTATAATAATTGTTTAATAATGTTAGTTCATATCAGACGTTTTTGTCGATGTTTGGTACATTAGTCAAAAATGAACTTGTTTGAAAAATGATTGCCCATGTAGTTATAAGTAAATAATTTCAAGAATAGTATTAATGATTAAAATATCATATATATCTAGTACATATTCATTTTATACTATACCATATCATTTGGAGATAAAAAATGAAAAGCACCGTTCATGGAGACGGTAGGCCGTACGTACGCATGAACGCTACTTTCATTTCTATTTCGTATTTTATGGAATGGAATAATAATGATATAAAGGTATATTATAATTCCAGTATAATATCATATATATTATCATAACTCCATCCTTTATATGTCCCACATATGGTATTAACGAATCAAATCACTTTGAGGGGGAGGTAGTCTGCACTTCCTTAAATGAAGATATCGCGTTTACCCATAATGGAAACCATAAATATATGCCATAAATGAAAAATACATAAGATTAAGTAAAAAATAAACATATTATATATAATATATAAATATATTGACATATTAATGGCCACCTTTGAAGGTGATATATGAGTGTTGAACAATCATCGTTTCGTGAGGCAGAAATTCGCCATCCACGGAAACAGTATGTTCTTTAACCATTAGATGTAGGTGTGTGTAAGTGTAGCTCGAATACTTCTTATAACAACATCCTAGTATATTGAAGATACTGGATTTGTTACAAAAGAAATAAATAAAAATATTTTATGGGGTTGAAGAAGAAAAATAAAACAAAAGGACACAAGTGAAGACATTACCTTAAAATCGGGTAACTCCCTATGGTTTGAGCTCAAAGGCTTCCTTGGGAAGACTTCTGCCCAAAGTGAGGCTTTAAGGAGTTAGAGAGGGATGTGGAGAGACAAAATTGGTAGGTTTTGGCCGAGAAAAAGGCTTTGGAAGTGTGGTTAAGGAGGTAGAGGTGGGGGCCTTTTATAAGAGGAGAGGAGGGGCACTCTTGGAATGTAAAGAAATGTTACTTTATTTTAGAATGAGTTTCGGATTTTAATGGTACCACATTGATTTTGTTTCGAGGATAAGGTGATAAGGGTTCTAAATCCACCAAACCAATAGGTTTTGGACATGTGTAGGTCTTATATTTTACATTATATTTCCATTTTATTTAAATCGTTAAATAATGAGGTCATCGCTGCATCATCATGATGTCATAAATACTTTAATTTATTTAATGTCTAAATATTATAAAAAAATACTATGATGTATAAAATATTTTTATCTTTCCATTGATTATTTATAGTCAAACATCTTACTTGTATAACCCCATGTAAAAAAATGTTTAGTAAAACATCTCATGTTTGTGTCATTTTTACTTTAACATTAAATAAAAAGATATTTATGTCATTTTCCAAGCAAAGTGGATCCATGGGGTCACCAAGTTGACCCATGGATTGTCTTGGTCCTCCAGGACACATCCAATAAGGGTAGTACATGTGTCTAGGTCATTTTATTTTATTAAAACATTATTCATACCTTAAACTACACTAATTACCTCTAATCGCGATTAAAAACTTAATAAGTTACTATTCACCAGACAATTATTTTAATCCCATTGAACCACATTTTACTTCTTAATAAAAACCATGTATGTTGGATTTTTGAAATTCAAAACACAAAGATGGAAAAATTTCATTTAAACGGAAAAATCAGTTTTTATAAGTACCACTTAGTGGTTTCACTATTCATCAAAAATTAATGTTTTTCAGAAAATTACCAAAAGTTCACCCTAAGCTATATTTGATATTCCGAATTCAAAAATGATGTCTATTTTACAAAATTCAAAACATATAAGTTTCATTAATTAATTTAATAATTAATTCCCACTGTCAAAACAAATAGCGTGTTTTTATGAAACAAAATGTATCAAAAGATTGACACTAGTTTAAGTCCGATTTCAAAGTGAAATTAATTCCAACGACCACTATTAGATTAAATGGTAAAAATATATTCTAATTTCACTTTAAAACCAATTAAAAATATTATATAATCATATAAATAAATTATATTAAAAGAGTTTTTGAATTAAAATACAACATTTTTCACTATTCATTAAAAATTGAACTTTTTCAGAAAAATACGAAAAGTTTACACAAAGTAAATTTTGATGTCCCGATTCTAAAGAAGAATTTTATTTAGTCAAATATAACACATAAAATTGTCTAAAATTGGATTTAAAAGAGGTTCTCCATCAAAATGCGGTTAATTGACCTTTTAAAGAATATTAGAATGTTTACGCTTAAAATTGGATTCATTCGTATTTTTAATCCTCTAACATTTATTGTAAAAAGTAAAAATATTTGACAAACATATATAATCATTTTGTAGTTAGTTCTATTCATTCCCTCCATCACAACAGCTAGGCGTTAACCACCACTTAAAATAATATTATTTTATTATTAGAGTGCAACGTAAGATTCCCAAGAAACTCGTTGCGTATTGGGTACGCCATCGAGCATAGCGTCCCCTTTAAAGTAATATTAATAGTTTATTCACAAATATGGATAAATGTGAAAATGTCATACTCTTTATTTACCTGGGGTGTTACATCCTTCCCCCCTTTTGGGAATTGCATCCTCGCAATTTTAAAATTGGGCTTGGAAACTTCATTGAAAATCTCACATCGGAACAAGAGTCAGTAAAACAATCACTTTAAAATAAAGAAAGATAAGTATAAAGGTCACCCGAGTTAACCCATACTAGGATTCCAAGTTTGAAAATATGGACATGGATGATAAAACAAAGGGTCATGTTCTGATGGAGAGGGATAGTAAACATTTCTATGAGAAATTTAACCATAAGAATATCACAAACTTGTGATGGGTTAAACGGCATTTGATTCCCCAGTAGGAAAAGTTAATAGACAACATTTTTGTTTTAAGTTAATTTTCATTGAGGAATTTATCTTTTAACTTAACTAAATCATAATGAAACATACTTACTTGTCTTGTATACTTTCAACTTTTACTAGATTCCTTAATCAAACTCATATTTTCTCTAAAAGATGAGTATTTAGGAAGACTTGTTCGCATTAAGAGTACTATAATCAATTTCTAGAGAATCACCTAATCCACAAAAGAGAACTATATACTTCACATGTCCTTAGACTCTAACCAAAACCAAAACCAAAAAGGTTAGTACAAGATGAGATAATCCATAAAAGGATAACCCTTTATAAACATAAAATCTATTCTTAATATCCAAAATTTGTCCAACAAAACCCAAAGTTCAACGAGGACCATTTGATAAACAATTTGTCCATAAAATTATTCAAATTAAACCAAACTAAGATTGAAACCCAAATATTTTAAGGATTTAGTCACATAGCCTTCCAAGTTAAATCGTAACATTTTTCTCCAAACAACATCAGTTGCTCTTAATGTCTCGTATTGAAAAGTAATTAACCTAATCACATATCATCCATGATAGGTTAATAAATTTCCATAGATAACCCAAAATCAACTTACTCTTAATTCATAAAATCATCTAACTAAAAAGAATCAGTCAAACTAACCAGGGACTTCACGTAGTCCAGTGGTAGGCGATAAATACCCGTCGCACTTTGGTTGTGGGTTCGATTCCCATGGCTTTGTCCGATGCGACGGGTTGTCACACGGTCTGTGTGTTTCCCTTTTTCCCAAACTATATAATTCTTAAAACATTCCCCAAAATGAGATAAAATCTTAAAAAATAATCATAACATATTTTAACCTCAAGTTTATCTCATGCCTTTCATTTTCCATCATAATATATAATAACCCATAATTACCTGAAAAGTAAGGATCATATAAACCCTAATGGTTACCTTTATAATTATTACCTGAACTTCCACATTGATTGGTCATCTCGTACATGATGCATTACAGAACATACCAAGGTACAAGTGGTTGATCATGACTCCTGGATAATTGGTTTAGAACAACTATGAGTTTCCTCATTGAATCCCCCATTTCATCCAGTCTCTTAATCAGAGAACCACCACAGTTTCCTTCAAACCTATTTTCACTTTGGTTCCTGCTAGATCCAGCCATTTACTAAAACCAAAAAGGTCAGTGTGAGTATATCAACAAAACCATCAGGTATTAATGAGTAAGATATACTTACTCATTCACTTTATCTAAAAACTATGACTCTTTCTGAAATCCTAACCATTTTGGTAATGTCACTTATGCTTAAAGAATACCCTAACCTCTAAAGTTATCTAAACCGACCTCTGATACCAACTATAACGGACTGGAATTACTTCTAGTGGACTATAATTGATACCAATCAGGGCACTCCATGGGCGGCTACACCCCCTGGGCAGGACACACCACCATCCCCAGTGGCAGCCATTTCCTCATGAAGCCCTTGGGCGGAGAGCCATGCATCGTCCAACGCTCACATGTGAGAGTACCCAAGGATCAGATACATTCCTACCTCCTTTGCCTCTGATACCAACTATAAGGCTCTAGCCTTAAACCTTACTTAATCTTGAGTTATTACAAGATTACACATTGAGGATCTTTTCAGGTTTAGAGTTTTATAGAATTAGATCATAAAACTTGCATTACATTCCACATTTAAACAAAGTGGTTACATAAAAGATATTATTCATTTTTCCCATCAACAGAAACATATTTAAAATAAAACATGGATTCTTTCTTGACACTTACTTGACACTATCATCATATCATGTACCCTTCCCTTGACCTATGAAAAACATTTCAAAAACTTGGGATGAGCATAAAAATCTCAGTAAGTGATATAAAAATATGGAAAGGAAAATGAGTACATGTATACATATGAATGAAATCATACTTTACCCATAAAACATAGGCATTTTAACATACCTCATAAAATCATGAATAAGTCATAGAAATCATAAGACATAAAGGTAACTTGAGGCATTCATAACATTCTTACATAGGGAGTAACCCTCTTGGTTACCTTTGGAATACCCACCACAGTATATTCCCTAAATCTCTTCGGAGAAAACTTAACGTTTCACTCCTTGGCGTTACCCAATGCATTGGAGAGCTATATCGGGCTCACCCACCCTTATTTTATCATGGAACCACCGGTCTTCATAACAATTCCCAAGAACCATAACATAATCGTATCACATAAAACATGCATAAAGGAAACATAACATTTCCACATTTCAATCACAAGATATCAATAAAACACATTGATATAAAAAACCTTATGAAAACCATTTTCAATACCAAAATAAAAGAAAAGTAAAACATGGTATTTATTTTTCTTTTAAAAAGAAGGTATGCCTTGTATAGGAAACCGAAACTCAAATAATGGTCATGGCGGCAGAGAATTCATTGTCGCCACATACGTATGACAAAAACATTCCATTTTGTTGTTTTGTAAAATGCATCGTATAACAAAGATTCCTTTTGGATAAACGTAAAAGTAAAAGGGGTTTATACACCGTATAAAAGAAAGTTGTGTATAAAACAAAATATGCCTCAATGAAAGGAGATTGAGATGAAGTCCCTTACAAAGATGGTATCCTTGGTTTAAGGACAATCAATTACATAATTATGTGTGACAAACGAATACACCAAATATAAGTGGATATTAGGTGTAAAACAATCAGAGTTTATTCACACATATTCATAGAATGACATATTCAAGGAGTACATGTTTATCCCAAAGAATCAAATTTGGGTTAAGAAGTTCCCTTGCAAAACATTGACAGCCTAACGGCGTCACTACAAAATTCAGAAAATGAGTTGATGAGAGATAAAAAGGGTATCTCATCACATGGACATAAAATTTAAATCAATAAGCATATATAAGAACATATCCCAACATAATATTATGTGAATTAAAATACATAACAAAAGAAGTCTTTTAAAAAGAGGAGGGTGAAAGGTTCCCTTACCGACATGGGTATCTTTCGAAACATACGCCCCGTGAAAGAAGGACAATAAAACATTGATGTAAATACTCATAAATGAAATTATATTACACAATGAGTAAAATAATGGTCAGTACATACACCACTCAAAGGAAATTGTGGAAAATGTAGCATAAATCTCACAGGAATAAAAGTGAGATGAAAAATCTCTTACGAAAACTCGGCAGCCTAACGGCGCCACTTAAAACTTCCAAAATGGATTCATGAGAAGAAATAAGGTCTCTCATAATATCAACATAAAGTTTACAGAAATAGGAATATAAAATAACATCCCCCAATATAACAAATAGGATCTTAAAAGAAGTGACATAAAGGAGAGTACTTAAAAAGAAAGAGAGAGGTTGGATCTCTTACGAAAATTCGGCAGCCTAACAACACCACTCAAAAACATCCAAAATTGATTGATGAGAGAGAATAGGGTCTCTCATCATATGAACATAAAAATTACAGTAAGAGTAATATAAAAGAATATCCCAATAACAATAAATATGATCTTTAAAAGGAATTACATAAAAGAGTGTACTTTAAAAGAAAGAGAGGAGTCGGATCCCTTACCTCAAGTCCGACTTGTCTTGTTCGTTTCTTTATATTCCTGAATAATAAACTTTGGTAAATTTATAATTGCATAAGGAACTCCTTTAAAGATTATTATTCAGTTCATATCACATATTATAATGTTATAATAATTTTTTAATAATGTTAGTTCATATCAGACGTTTTTGCCGATGTTTGGTACATGAGTCAAAAATGAACTTGTTTGAAAAATGATTGCCCATGTAGTTATAAGTAAATAATTTCCAGAATAGTATTAATGATTAAAATATCATATATATCTAGTACATATTCATTTTATACTATTCCATGTCATTTGGAGATAAATAATGAAAAGCACCGTTCATGGAGACGGTAGGTCATACGTACGCATGAACGCTACTTTCATTTCTATTTCGTATTTTATGGAGTGGAATAATAATGATATAAAGGTATATTATAATTCCAGTATAATATCATATTTAGTATCATAACTCCATCCTTTATACGTCCCACATATGGTATTAACGAATCAAATCACTTTGAGGGGGTGGTAGTCCGCACTTCCTTAAATGAAGATATCGCGTTTACCCATAATGGAAACCATAAAGATATGCCATAAATGAAAAATAAGGAAGCTTAAGTAAAACATAAACATATTATATATAATATATAAATATTTTTACATCTTAATGGCCACCTTTTAAGGTGATATATGAGTGTTGAACAATCATCGTTTCGTGAGGCATAAATTCGCCATCCACGGAAACAGTATGTTCTTTAACCATTAGATGTAGGTGTGTGTAAGTGTAGCTCGAATACTTATTATAAAAACATCCTAGTATATTAAAGATACTGTAGTTGTTACAAAAGAAATAAATAAAAAGAGTTTATGGGGTTGGAGAAGCAATATAAAACAAAAGGACACAAGTGAAGACATTACCTTAAAATCGGGTAACTCCCTTTGGTTTGAGCTCAAAGGCTTCCTTGGGAAGACTTCTGCCCAAAGTGAGGCTTCAAGGAGTTAGAGAGGGATGTGGAGAGACAAAATGGGCAGGTGTTGGACGAGCCAATAGCTTTGGAAGTGTGGGTAAGGAGGTAGAGGTGGGGGCCTTTTATAAGTGGAGAGGAGGGGCACTCTTGGAAAGTAAAGAAATGTTACTTTATTTTAGAATGTGTTTCGGATTTTAATGGTCCCACATTGATGTGTTTCGAGGATAAGGTGATAAGGGTTCGAAATACACACATCCAATAGGTTTTCTACATGTTTAGGTCTTAGAATTTACATTATCTTTCCATTTTATTTAAATCGTTAAATAATGAGGTCATCGCTGCATCATCATGATGTCATAAATAATTTAATTTATTTAATGTCTAAAAATTATAAAAAAAAATACTATGATGTATAAAATATTTTTATCTTTCCATTTATTATTTATAGTCAAACATCTGACTTGTATAACCCCATGTAAAAATTGTTTTAGTAAAACATCTCATGTTTGTGTCATTTTTACTTTAACATTAAATAAAAAGATATTTATGTCATTTTTCAACCAAAGTGGCTCTATGGGGTCCCCAAGTTGACACATGGATTTTCTTGGTCGGACATGACACATCCAATGAGGGTAGGACATGTGTCTAGGTCATTTCAGTTTATTAAAATATTATTCTTAACTTAAACTACACTAATTACCTCTAATCGCGATTAAAAACTTAATAAGTTACTATTCACCAAAAAATTATTTTAATCCCATTGAACCACATTTTACTTATTAATGAAAACCATGTATGTCGGATTTTTGAAATTCAAAACACAAAGATGGAAAATTTTCATTTAAACGGAGAAATCAGTTTTTATAAGTACCACTTAGTGGTTTCACTATTCATCAAAAATTGAAGTTTTTTAGAAAATTACCAAAAGTTCACCCTAAGCTATATTTGATATTCCGAATTCAAAAATGATGTCTATTTTACAAAATTCAAAACATATAAGTTGCATTAATTAAATTAATAATTAATTCCCGCTGTCAAAACAAATAGCGTGTTTTTATGAAACAAAATGTATCAAAATATTGACACTAGTTTAAGTCCGATTTCAAAGTGAAATTAATTCCAACGACCACTATTAGATTAAATTGTAAAAATATATTCTAATTTCACTTTAAAACCAATTCAAAAGATAATATAATCATATAAATAAATTAGATTAAAAGAGTTTTTGAATTAAAATACAACATTTTTCACTATTCATTAAAAATTGAACTTTTTCGGAAAAATACCAAAAGTTTACACAAAGTAAATTTTGATGTCCCGATTCTAAAGAAGAATTTTATTTAGTCAAATATAACACATAAAATTGTCTAAAAGTGGATTTAATATAGGTTCGCCATCAAAATGCAGTTAATCGACCTTTTAAACAATATTAGAATGTTTACGCTTAAAATTGGATTCATTCGTATGTTTAATCCTCTAACATTTATTGTAAAAAGTAAAAATATTTGAAAAACATATATAATAATTTTGTAGTTAGTTCTATTCATTCCCGCCATCACAACTGCTAGTCGTTAACTACCATTTAAAATAATATTATTTTATTATTAGAGTGCAATGTAAGATTCCCAATAAACTCGTTGTTGCGTATTGGGTACGCCATCGAGCATAGAGTCCCCTTTAAAGTAATATTAATATTTTATTCACAAATATGGATAAATGTGAAAATTTCATACTCTTTATTTACCTGGGGTGTTACATAATTTTTGGTACTCTTCTGATAACTTTCATATTTTGATGAAATGTGAAAAATACTAAATTTTCATAAAAACAACTTTTTTTAATCGAAATAATTTATAGTGATAAATTATATATTTGAGTGTTTTTAAAGTATAATTAGATTATATTTTTATCATTTAATATAATTTAGGTCATTTTATGTAATTTCACATTTAAATTGTACATAAACACAAGTCAATCTTTTGATAGTTTTTACTTCTTGAAAACCCGCTTTTTGTTTTGAGAACGGGAATTAATTTTAAATTAATTACTGCAACTTCTGTGTTTTGAGTTAAAAAAATTGGATTTTATATTTTTAATTCGAATGCCCAAATTTTCTAAATATTTATCTTGTATTTTTTGGACATTATGAATAGTATCATTACTAATTATTTTATTTACCATGGTTAAAGGGTAAATCCGGAAAATAAGTGTAATAAATAATATTATAAAAATATTAAACTACCCTAACACATTTACTACTCTTATTGGATGAGATAGGTACGACCATGGGATTCCATGGGTCTATTTTGGGACCCCATGGATCCATTTGGATATGAAAATTTCATTTTATAAGATTTAATTTAAAGTATAGAAAAATATAACATAAACATGTATCTTTCACTAAAAAAATTTATATGAGGTTATATAATTGATCTATTTGACTATAAATAGTCATTAGTAATATAAAAATATTAATTACATCATTATAGTTTATTTATAATTTTTAGACATAAAATAAATATATTTATTTATGACACAATAATGATGTAGTATTTTTCTTATTAATGAAAGAATCAAATAAATGATATGATAAATATTAAAAAAATATAATTTGAATGTTTTGATGCCATCTATGAATTTTTTAGGTTAATATGACATGTTAGGGTTGATTCAATGACTTTTGTTTGATGTAATCATGTTTTTATGACTTTCACAAAAACCAAATACTAAATAGTGTCAAAATTGACATAAATGAGTTTTTAAAAAAAATACTATTTTATTAAATTACATAATAGTCCTAAAAATATAATATTGAGACAAATTACTTAGATAATGTTATATATGTTAGTAATATATTTTCATTTTTTGGTAACTATATTAACCATGTAGTATAAAAATACAAGAAGACATGGTAAAAGTTAAACTATTTAACTAAGACTTAAATCTAAAATATAAGGTTAATATGGTGACCAAAACTTGTCTAAAACCTATTGGTTAAGAGGATTTCAACCCATCACCGCATTAGCTTTGAAATAAATCCATTTATATCTATTAGAAACCGAAAATTATTTTATAATAAATTAATAATTCAAGCACTTTCTAAAGTGCCTCTCACGTCTCTTATAAAAGGGTACTTCCTCTTCTCTCAAATCCACACCTCCAAATCCATTTGGATCGGCCAACCCCTACTCAAATCTCCTCCCAACTACCCTAAATTTAACATATAGGCATTACTTTAATCATAAATCCAACCTAAGGATCCATTTTTGTTCAAATCCAAAGGAAGCACCTGAAGAATATGAGGTTAACGTACCCTCGACTAAGGAAAAGTACAAGGTAAGGGTTAATTTTACAATCTCTTTATTATACAAGGTTTTTTATATGTAATTATCTAATGGGAATTTTTTATCATCCACATTTGTGTTTCTTAAAATTTTATTTCAAAACATTTTTACTTTTTCCTAAACTATGTGTTAAATTCATCTATACCCTTGTTTGACTTTTTATAAAATGTTTTGAAATGAATCTTTTTGTCGTTTTCAAAACAAGGTACTATATCACATTTTATAAAAATTAAGGAAATAATTTTTTAAAACTTATATGGATGGTACAACTATTTTCTTCCATTATAACACCTTCAAATCTTCCCTTACAATCTTGTAAGAATATTTTCGAAATAAATGTTTGCTTTTATAATTATGTGACTTTTAAATGTTTTCAAAGTAGAAAGGGATATTTCTCTAAAATAGTTTTTTGTATTGATTTCATATATTTCAACATATATTTTTGTGTTTTATTTTTAATTGAAGTTTATTTATTATGATACAATATTTCATATTGTATTGATAGTTTGACTGTGGATGTGCTATTTTTATATCATTCACAGTTTATGGTTAAAGTATTAACATTTTGTATGTTAGTTTAATATAAATGTTTATCTTATGTTTCACCCTTTTCATATGAGTAATACATTTGATATAGTAAGTGATGGTAGGGTCCCACTATATCCCCTCGATATATCAGTAGGTCTCATGAGACAAACTATTATCTTGGCACAAGGCCTTGGAAATATTTTTATTTGCAGTCTTAGAATGAGGTCATGACCATGTGGTTATGATGTCTAGCATTATGGATTCCATTATTATGAGAATATCTGTTGATATTTCATGTGATTATTCGACTAGTATAATACCCATGTGAATAAGTAAATTGAATTATTTTATTTACCTTTGCCATATTATGCTTAATTTTAAGTTTAAAAGGCTTGTGTTTTAATATTATACATTGCCTTAAATATTTATACTTATTTATGATAGTTTCTACTATATTGTTATCCTTACTGAGCATCTGAGATCACCCCTTTCTTATGTTTTATTTTTCCCAAGATGTGAAGAAGTATATTATGATTGACCTGGAGGGATATGATAAGGGATATGGGTGTGTTCAAAGGAGACACAATATTAATTTTTCATTTCATAATGTAATGTAAAACTTATGTATATATCTATTACTTCCAAGGCTACTAAACTGATCAATCTTTCAAGACCTGATTTTTTTTGATCATGCTAATCTTATGTAATAATGCACTGACTCTGGGTAACTTGGGTCGGGGTGTTACAGTTGGAATCAGAGGAAGTTTTGTACAAACCTTGGAAACTAGATTTATAAAAACTCTGATTAGAGAACATTACCCTGAGATATAATTTGAGGATTAGTATATAAGAACATACAAAATATTTTGGTAATATAGATATTATGTGAGTTTTCCCGGCAATACATCCATGTCTAGATACTACAAGTAGATGTGGTTCTGGCACAGATGTACCTAGGAGTAAAAACTATGACAAGGAGATTTGGGCTTGACTCGGGGTATCCTGGTATATGAACACTGGCCTTAACATGAACCTGGTTTGAAACTCATTTGGGATATGCTTAGGATAATTCACATTTTATCTACAAACCATTATGAAGGATTTATGAGTAAATACTTCCCCAAAGAAAAAATTTTATTTATTATGGATTATATGTATAAACATTTCAATTTATGATAAGTATTTTACAAGTTTTGAATTATGCTTTCTGATTCATAAACTAATCTAGTGTATGTCATTATTTAGAAATGGCGCCTAGTGGAAGGAATGGAAACCGTATAAATGCATGTAATTCATGTAGGGATTTCCCTCCTATTCAAGATAATTATAGTGGAGTCGGTGATGTAACTGGGGTTTAATAGCTTATAACCATATTGGGACAACTCACTAAGGTTATGAATAATAACCTTACCCATATAGAGCACCCTGATCCACAATGTGGATGATCAATGTTAGATCGCTTCATGAGGCAACAACAACCAACATTCAATGGAACTTAAAATCCATTTGTAGTTGAGCAATGGATAAGTTCCTTAGAGAAAATATTTCATGCTTTGGGGAGTAGAGAAAGGGAAATGGATTCCATGGAATTTTATCGCCTCTTAATAGATACAGATCAATGGTGGTCATTAATTCAAAACAAAAAAAAAGGATAAAGAAGTATCAAATATTGAATGGAGGGAGTTTAAAGATGCTTTCTTATAAAAATACTTTCCTTGTGAACATTGAGATGATATGGAAAGAAAATTTCTGAGTCTGAGGAAAAAAGATGATGAGAATTTCATAAATTATGTGGCAAACTTTACATAGTTAGCAAGGCATGTTGGAGATTATATGTGTAACCCAATAAGTAATATTGATCGATTCTTTGATGGGTTAAAACCATTTCTTCATCGATAATTAGTCTCACAATCTTTCTCACTGTACGAAGATATAGTCTCATGTGATATCAAGATAGAAAATGAATTCTCTATGTATTACGACTATAAAGTAGAGAAAGAGAAGAATAGATCTGTTGAACACTCTAGAAAAGAAAATAAGGGGAAGAAAAGAAAAGATGTATTTTTATCCTATAGTAAATTTGGGAAGAAACACCCAAGTACTTTCCTAAAGAGAATGGGATTCTATTACAAGTATGGAGAAAAAGGCCACTAAGCTCATGATTTCAAGGGGAATAAAGAGTTTGTTGATGTTCAATGCTATAATTTTAATGAAATGGGGCATTATGCAAATTAAGGTCCTAATCGTCAAGGAAAATTACCTTAGAAAAGGCTATGGGAGAAAGTCCAAGTTTATGTGATCACAACTACTGAGGTTGAATTTGTAGGTATTTTAATCATTTCATCAAAATTATCAAATGATTTATTTGATTCTGGATCAACACACTCTTTCATATCTTCCCAGTTTTCCAAGAAAATTAAATATTTCCAATTTGACTAAAAAATGGATTTTTTAGTCAAAAAACCTAATGAAATTTTCATAGCCACAAAGTTTTGTCAATCAGTTACCATTATGGAATATAAACGTAATTTATCTACTGATCTTATTGTCATACCCATGATTGAATTTGATATAATCCTCAGTATATATTTTCTTTCAGACCATGATACAAAAAATTATTATAAGAAGAAGGAGGTTGCAAGTTTTTATAATGGTAAGGAATCCCGTATCTTTAGAGCAGAAACATCACCATCTAATTCTATTATAGATCCACTCTCTATATCTCTACTAAATTCAATTATTGGAGAGGAAAGGAGTGAAATAACTATGGGTGAGGAAAGGAATATTCAAATAGAGGATGTACCTATTGGGCAAGAATATGTTGATGTGTTCCTAGAGGATTTACCTGGATATCCTCCAGTATGGGAAATTGAGTTTTCCATTGACTTAATTCTTGGTTCAAGGCCCATATCGAATATCCCTTATAGAATGGCCACTATGGAATTAGTGTAACTAAAGAAACAACTAGAGTAATTTAGTAATAAAGGATTTATTCATCCTAGTATTTATCCTTGGGGAGCCCCTGTTCTTTTTGTTAAGAAGAAAGATGGATATATGAGTTTTTGCATTGACTATAAGGAGATCAATTCTATAACAATAAATAAAAAGTATCCCATACCTCTCATTACTGATTTATTTTATCAACTCTATGGAGCTCAATATTTTTAAAATATTGACCTTTGATATGGATACCATCAGTTGTGCATGAAGAAGTAAGACATTCCAAAGACAGTGTTTCAAACTAGGTATGGGTATTATGAGTTTATAGTAATGCATTTTGGACTGACTAATGAATCCTCTATTTTAATGGATCTGATGAATAGAGTTTTCATGGAATATCTTGATGGATTTTTAGTGGTATTTATTGATTATATCTTAGTATACTCCAAAAGCTATGAATATCATGAAAATCACTTGTGCGCTATTCTAAAAACTCTTAGAAGAAAGGAATTATATGGGAAGTTTAGAAAGTGTGAATTCATGGCTTCATGAGATTTTTTTTCTTGGTCATATTGTCTTAGGTCCACAATGTTGAATACCCTAAGAGGGGGGGTGAACCAGGGCATAAATAATTTAAAATTAAATCCCATTCTGATCTTGTTTCGCTGTTAAGAAAAACAATCTTCTCTCTCTTTCCCGTAGCACAATATAAATAGAAAGTAAAGCATGCACAGGACACATCAATTTTTACTTGGTTCACCCTCATTGGGCTATGTCCAAGGAGAATACACCGGCAATGTGCCAATGTACCAAATCCACTTTAACCACACTGCTGTTTAAAAGGTTCGAGATAGATCACTTCTATTCCCAGGCTCACTACCTTTACAAGGTTTAGGGTCATCCCACTGCTTTCCCAAGGGTCACTCCCTGTTTCTCTCTCTAGATCACTGTCAGTGTAGAGGATCACCTTCTTCCTATTGCTTTGCTCACTACTTTGGAAAGGATCTACTCACAGTTTATAGACCTATAGATCTCTTCATTATCTCTAATGAATGCATCCTCCGTTGTATGTAGATGCTCTGTTCAAGCCCAACTTTCACCCTTAGATGAATATCACTTTGCGCTAAAGGTATCGGGAAAAATTCTAGCTTCCACGTAGCCCTGAATCACTACTGTACTTCAACCATACTTGGTGCCCTTCTCTAAGCTAGTGCACAAGTCTCGGTGTGCAAGTCAAAACTAGCGCGCAAGTCCTCCTCAACCACTTGCGTGACACAAGCTTCTGCAAATCCAAACTTTCGTGATGCACACCCTTTTATGCCCAAACCAATATTGGCGTGCAACCAAAAACTTTCTCGTTTCTTTAAAATCTGGTGCGCAAGTGTCACCAAACCACTTGCATGATGCCTTCTTCTATAACTCAAAACTTGCATGACTCACTTCCTTTCTTGCCCAAACCACCTTAGGTGCGCAACAATCACCTGGCGCGCAACTTATACTTGCACGACCACACACCACTTGTGTGACCACCACACATGTGCGGCGAGAGCTCTGATTTTTCTAAGTGTTGAACTCTTCACCGAATGAAGAGGGGTCGACCTGTATTTATCGGCATTTGGACACCCTACGCGATGGTGCACAAATACCCTCTCGGTGCACAAGTTTCGGCGTGCAAGTCTCTACCATGAAAATCACTTGCGCAACCAACTCTAAAACTTGGGCACCCCTTATCCCTTTGCCATATTTTGATATACTGATCTTGAAAAACACTAGGAGCACAAGTTTCTTCTTCCTCAAGTACACGGCGCACAAGTTCCTTTTCCAAAAACCACTTTTCTTCATTTGTTGATTTTCAGGCTCAAAAATTTGGCAAACACTGGAAAACAGCACCACCTTGTATCTGATCTTTTTTTACCACCTCCAGATCATACATTCCATTGTCTAATTCTTGAATCAAACATGGATCGTTAACCACAACCCTTGAACTCGATATTGCACCAAGAAATCCCCTTTTTCAAAAAATTTGTATGTCATAGTTTTCTTTGTCAACAATCACAACACAGATGTCCACTTTTTCAAAAAACACAATCACCTCAAAAATGCTTCAATGATACCTTGAGGTATTTTTTCCCAACATATTGCCTTTAAGGATGGAATCTCTGTTGATCATTCAAAGAAAAGGGAAATAAAATAATGTCTAGCACTGACTAGTATAACTAAGTTTTGGAATTTTATTGGTTTAATGGGTTATTATCAGCATTTTGTCTAGAATTTTTTCAAATTGGCTAACCCATTAACCAAGCTCACACGTAAAGGGGTTATATTTTTTTGGAAAAAATATTTGTTAATAATTTTTTGAATAATTGAATAGAAGACTAATAAATTCTACTATATTAACTCTACCATCGTGGAATAATGGGTTTGTTATTTATAGTGATGATTCAAAGAAAGGACTTGGTTGTGTCCTTAAGAAGAATGATATAGTTATTTTCTATGCATCATAGTAGCTAAAAATTCATGAACAAAACTATCCTACTCATGATCTTAAATTAGCAGCTATAATCTTTGCTCTGAAGATATGGAGACACAGTCTGTATGGTGAAAATGTGATATATATATATACTGATCAGAAGAGTTTGAAGTATATTTTCTCACAAAAAGAACTCAACATGAGGAAAAGGTGATGGCTTGAACTACTCAAGGATTATGATTTCACAATACACTACCACCCGGGGAAGGAAAATAAGGTGATAGATTCTTTGAGCAGAAAGGATCATTGAGTTTTGAAAAAGATGAGAGTTTAAAGGTATCCTATGTTCATGGATCTAGTAAACATGGATATGGGAATAATCATGGAAGGTGAAACATCAATAAATTTTCAAATGTTTTCCAAACCATCTTTACTAGAAAGTATAAAAAGTTATCAGACTGGTGATGAGGTGTTTCAAAAGAAAATTAAATTTGTGAATGATGAGAGATTGATTGACTTAATATATGAAGATGGAATTTTGAAATTTGGGAAGAGGTTTTGTGTTCTCGATATACCTGATCCAAAAAGGGAATTGTTGGATGATGCTCATAGCTCTAATTTCTCTATACACCCTAGTAGCACTATGATGGATAGATATTTTAAGGAACATTTTTTGTGGGACAACATGAAGAGGGTTATTGCTGATTATGTGTCAAGATGTATGGTTTTTCAAGAGGTGAAGGCTATAAGAAAACATCCTAAAGGATTCATGCAACCACTTCCCATTCCTGATTGGAAATTAGATGATATTACAGTGGACTTTTTCATGGGGCTACCAAAGACCCCTAGAAGGAATGATGCAATATGGGTCATTGTTGATCATCTTACCAAGTCAGCACATTTTCTTGCTATAAGAGAATATGTGCCACTTGAATGTTTAGAAATAATATATTTTAATGATGTTTTAAGACTTCATGGTGTACCCCTATCGATTGTTTCTAATCATAATCCCCATTTTACATCAAGATTCTACAAAAGTCTTTAGAAATCCCTAGATACTGAACTTCATTTGGGCACTGCCTACCACCCTCAAACTGATAGACAATCCGAATGAACTATTAAAACCTTAGAATACATGTTGAGATCTTTCTCACATGACTTTCAAGGTATGTGGGATCATTATTTACCTTTGGTAGAATTTTTCTATAACAATAGCTTCTATTCAAGTATTCAGATGGAACTATATGAAGAATTATATGGAAAGAGATGTCACACACCAACTTATTGGGATGATGTTGGTGAAAGAAAACTCGTAGGACAAGAACTTGTTGAGGAAATAATAGAAAAGGTGAATATTATCCAAACCCACATCAAAGATGATCAAAGTAGGAAAAATATCTATACTAATAATCGAAGGAAGGATTTGGAATTTCAAGTAGGAGATCATGTTTTCTTGAAGGTATCTCCATGGAGGGGTGTTATACGATTTGATAAGAAGGGTAAATTAATTCCCAGGTACGTCAGACCTGTCTAAATTCTATAATTAATTAGAGTTGTAGCTTACTGTTTTTTAATGTTTCCAAGTCTCTCCAAAGTTCAAGATGTGTTTCATGTATCACTGTTGAGAAAATTCATGTCTGGCCCAACTCATGTACTCACCTATGAAGAAATAGAACTGGAACATGATTTGTCTTATTGGGAAGAGCCTATCAAGATTCTTGATAACAGAGAACATGTTTTGATAAATTGGATGACTTTTCTGGTAAAAGTTCTTTGGATAAACCATAAAATGGAAGAGGCAACGTGGGAACAAGAGGAACTTATGATGAAGAACCACCCAAATATTTTTATGCAGCAATACTCTTGAAATTTCTAGGATGAAATTATTTTAAGGAGGGAATAATGTAACATCCCAATATTTCATGGTATTCTACTCTTTGAATAATACAATAGCTTGCTTTATATGCAGATCAGAGTTCTAGCACATCCTGACCAATCAAACTAGTCGTTTAAAAAGTAGTTATGAATAGTAATACCCACTTTTTGAAATTTAATAAATTTTATTTTTCAAAATGAACTTCATTTTTGGATTCAGAATATCAAAATTATCTTAGGTTAATTTTTGTTACTTTTCTGATAACTTTTGTATCTTGATGAATAGTGAAAGATACTAAATTCTAATTAAAAACAACTTTTTTTAATCAAAATAATTTATAGTGTTAAATTATAAATTAGAGTGGTTTTAAAGTATAATTAGATTGTAATTTTATCATTTAATATAATTTAGGTCATTGGATGTAATTTCACATTTAAATTGTACATAAACACGTGTCAATCTTTTGATAGTTTTTACTTCTTAAAATCCCGCTTTTTGGTTTGGATAATAGAAATTAATTTTAAATTAATTACTACAACTTATATGTTTTGAATTTTTAAAATTGGGTTCAATATTTGGAATCAGAAAGTAAAAATAGTGTAAATAGGTATATTTTATTTTTTAAACATTATGAATAGTAACTTCAGTAATTATTTTATTTTTCATGGTTAAAGGGTAAATCTGGTAAATAAGGGTAAAAAATAATATTATAAAAATAGTAAACTACCCTAACACATTTCCTAATATTATTTGATTAAATATGTCCTGCCATGGGCTTCCTTTGGTCAATTTTGGGACCCCATGGTGCCACTTGGATTTGAAAATGACATTTTATAAGAATTAATTTAAAGTATAGAAAAATATAACACAAACATGTATCTTTCACTAAAAAAATTATATGAGGTTATATAATTGATATATTAGACTATAAATAGTCATTAGAAATATAAAAATGTTTCCTACACCATGATATTTTATTTATAATTTTTATACATAAAATAAATATATTTATTTATGACACAATAATGACACAATATTTTTTTATTAATGAAAGAATCAAATAAATGATATTATAAATATTAAAATAAATATAATTTTAAAGTTTTGATGTAATCCACTAATTTTATAGGTGAATATGGAATGTTAGGGTTGATTCAATTTATTTTTTTCTAAGTAATAAAGTTTTTATGACTTTCACAAAAACCAAATACTAAATAGTGTCAAAATTGACCTAAATGAGTTTTTTAAAAAAATACTATTTTATTAAATGATATAATATTACTAATAATCTAATATTTGTCCAAAGTACTTAGATAATGTTATATATGTCAATAATGAACCAATTTAATTTTTTTTGGCATTTTATAGTAACTATATTTACCATGTAGTATAAAAATAAACGAAAACATGGTAAAAGTTAAACTATTTAACTAAGAGTTAAATCTAAAAGATAATGTTAATATGGTGACCTAAACTTTTCTAAAACCTATTGGTTGATATTATTTCGACCCACACCCACATTATCCTAGAAAAAAAATCATTTGGAGCTATTATAAATCGGAAATGATTTTATAATAAAATAATATT
Organism: Viscum album; assembly: GCA_963277665.1. Lineage (NCBI taxonomy): Eukaryota > Viridiplantae > Streptophyta > Magnoliopsida > Santalales > Viscaceae > Viscum > Viscum album. Next base: position 24,917 of record CAUJRU010001358.1, read on the forward strand.
TCAATCCCTTCCTAAAGTGCCCCTTACCTCTCTTCTAAAAGGGTACTTCTTCTTCTCTCAAATTCACACCTATAAATCCAATTGGCTCAGCCAAAACCTACTCAAATATCCTCCTAACTACCCTCACTTCAACCTAGAGTCTTTACTTTGATCATAAATCTAACCCAAGGATCCATTTTGTTCAAATCAAAAGGAAGCACCTGAAGAAGAGGAGGTTCATGTACCATCGATTAAGGAAAAAGTTCAAGGTAAGGGTTAATTTTAAAATCTATTTATTTTCCAAGGTTATTTTTACGTGAGTATCTACTGGTAATTATTTATCATCCACATCTGTGTTTCTTAAAATTGTATTTCAAAACATTTTTTCTACTTCCTAGACAATTTGTTAAATTCATTTATACCCTTATTTGACTTTTTATAAAATGTTTTAAAAGGAATCTTTCTGTCATTTTCCAAACAAGGTACTTTATGAACTTTTTGAAAAATTATGGAAAAAATGTTTTTTTTACTTATACGGCGAGTGTAGCTATTTTCCTCCATTATAACACCTTTGAATATTCCCTTGTAAGATTGTAAGAATATTTTCAAAATAAATGTTTTCTTTTATAATTATGCTATTTTTAAATGATTTCAAAGTAGAAAGAGATATTTCTCTCAAATATTTTTTGGATTTATTTCATATATGTCAATATCTATTGTTAGATTTTATGTTTAATTTAATTTGATTTATTATGATAAAATATTCCATATTGTATTGATAGTTTGATTGTGGATGTGCTATTTTTATGTCATTCACAATTTATGGTTAAAGTATTAACATTTCCAATGTTATTTTAATATGAATGTTTATGTTATGTTTCAAACTTATCATATAAAGAATTCATTAGACATATTAAGTGATAGTCAAGGCCCTCTATAGCCCCTCGATGCATCGATAGGTCTCACGGGACAAACAGGTGTCTTGGCACAAGGCCTTGGAAATATTTTTATTTGTAGTCTTGGAACAAGGCCTTGACTATGTGGTTATGACTTCCGGCATTATGCATTCCATCATTATGAGAATATCTATTGATATTACATGTAAATATTTGACTAGTATAATATCTATGTTAATAAGTAAATGGAATTATTCGATTTATCTTTTCCATATTATGCTGAAATTTAAGTTTAAAATGCTTGTGTTTTAGTCTGTTTCTGATGCTTTCATTGGGGCGTGTGCATCCATCTACTGAGGACGCGCTGATTGTTTCCCCAAATTCCCACATTCCAAAGGTGGGTGGCATCCGTCTCTTATTCAGGGGCATTTTCTACTTGATCGAATCTAGATTATGGGATGTCATTTTCTCCTTCTGCATATTCTTCCTTGGAACTCGTCACCTAGTTTGGGTCTCCCTCAAAGATTAAGACATTTTTCATGAAACTCTTCCTGGTGTTATGTCTTCATGGATGCTGGTTAATTACACTCCTTCTGTCAGGATATTCCAAGGGGTCCGGTCCGGGTAGCAACCTTCAGTCAGGGGAGTAGTCACATTGGACATCACTGCCATGTTTGGATGCTGGAACACTGGCACATCTGGGTTTCTTCCCCTTATTATAGGGCTTCTCGAGGGTACTGAAGCCTGAGACATCCCATGTTGAATACGGGGAATTATATTACATAGACATGTCTCTGAGGTTTTCCTCATCTTACCATGTTTGACATAGGGTATGTCATGAGTTTAACATCTAACAGAGATGGATCAGACTGATCAGAACACTGAGTGGAGTGGATCAGATTGGTGCAACCCCTGGAGGGAACACTGATGCTGGGAGTAGTGACAAAGTGTGTGACATGATTTCACTAGGTTGTGGCAGCCCGGGTGAGGATCTAGATGGAAGTGGATTGTTTAGAGTGGATGGAGAGAGAGATGGAACTGACACAAGGGAGACAGTGAAGTTGGGATTGAGCCTCAAAGAGACTTCCTATGTATCCCCGTGGTAGGGAATCAAACTCTGCATGGTTTGGCGAGGAAATAGGACACCTAAGGAGGCGTCCAATATGGAGAGGAACCAGAAGAACTGTAACCTATAGGTTGGGTCATGACCTTCCCAAAACACATAGGCTCGAGGGAATGACCAGGATGAGACATGGGTGAAAGGCTTGAAACTCAAAGAGGCTTCCTACGTACCTTTCCTTGGCAAAGATCAAAGTCCCTGTAGTTAAAATTAGGGGGGTCATAGGTTTGGGGTTTACATAGAGGGAAGTGACCTGATGATATATTGGGGCTTATGCGTGGTTATAATCCCAAGTTAGTTTGACACCTGAGGGGGAAGACCGGAGATGTGGGTCCCAGTGAAGGGGGCTACGATGACTTACTATCGATTGGGGGGGAAACAGATGATCGTCGATTGGGGGACACAACAGCTTACTGTTGATTGGGGGACATGACGGCTCACCGTCGATTGGGTTTGGAATTCATGGATTCTTCTTTTGTACCTTGTCTAGGAGTCAAGGATCAAAGCCTACGTAGTTCGAATTGGTACAGTTTAACATCTAGTGGGATGAAAAGGGCATAAAGTTTAATGTCATGCAGGATGAGGGTGGACTGACGTGAAGTGGTTAGGACCGATGAGTGTTGGGCATGAACCTTAGATAGGCTTCCTACATACCTTTCCTTGGAAAGGGTCAAAGTCCCCTTAGTTCGGGTTTTTTTGTGGACCGACGTGAAGGGTTTCAGTTCCAATAGGTGTTGGGCATGTACCTCAGGGTGGCTTCCTATGTACCCTTCCTTGTCAAGGATCAAATTCCACATAGTTTGGAAGAGGTTTTTGGTGAACCAAATTGAAGAGGTTTGGGACCAATAGGTGTTTGTATTGAACCTCATGGAGGCTTCCTATGTACCTTGTGTTGAGTCAATAAGGTTTTCCTTATGACTTTTCCATTCCTTCCTGTTTTGAAAATCACAAACACCTTATACTTAAGAAAATCAATATTTTACTTCTATAAGGAAAATTTTCTTCCTTAAGGAAATTTACCCTAACCTAGATTTACTTATACATATCAATATTTTTCTTAATTATAAAAATCGGATTCATACCTAAAACCTCAGAATCATATAATGCTACGATATGAAGCATTCTGTTTTAGGATCTGAATTCTGGACAGGAACGGTAATGAAGTTCCACTCCGAATTCCGGATATGAACTATAATGATGTTTTATTCTGAATTCTGGATATGAACTCTAATAAATTTACATTCCGAATTCTGGATACGATATATCATATAGTTCCACTCCAAATTCTGGACTCCGAACTTTTACTAGTTCGACTCCGAACTTTTATGTGGTCGACTCCGAACTTTTACTAGTTCGACTCCGAACTTCTATGAGTTCGACTCTGAACTTTTACTAGTTCGACTCTGAAGTTTTATGAGTTTGACTCCAAACTTTTACTAGTTCGACTTCGAACTTTTATGAGTTCGACTCCGAACTTTTACTAGTTCGACTCCGAAGTTAGTAAGTTCAGATTTTGAATTCTAGTGAAACCAAAATCCGAATTTCCTTAGAAATTCAGACTCCAGATTCCCACAAAATAGAATCTGAATATCCTTTTTATTATAGACTCCGAATTCCATTTTGGTTAGACTCCAAACTTTTATTTTCTTACATTTTGAACTTTAGTTTTTCTTATGTTTACATATGCTCTATTAGAAAACGATGTTGTGCATTCAATTATACATGTTTTGTTATAAAACAATGTCATCCATTCTGTTTCTAACTAACCGTTGGTTGAGTTACACGTGTACAGGTCCCTCCAAAATTTATGGAAAATATGACCATTGGAGGAGGGATTCGATCATTCCAACCGAGCCTATAAATAGGAGCTCATTTGAAAGAGCTCAATAACAAGTTGATCACTCTAGAGACCACACGCTTTTAAGGTGATTTCTATAGAGATAAGCTTTTCATGCTTTGTGCATACTGAATTGCTCATTCAGATTGCTTTATGCGACTCCGAATTTTGGTGATTACATTTGAGGGCTTCCTGGGATAAGAAGACAGAGGTGCAGTCTTCCTTGAAGTTTGAGGGCTTCCTTGCTGAAGAATACTGAGGTTCCAACTACCTTGAAATTGAGGGCTTGTGGGGATAGCAAGATAGAGACTCTGATCTTCATATAGAGGGATTACCCTGGTGTGGGTAAGACAGACTTGCTTGAAATTATAAATCAAGGGACCTTTATCCAAGGTTGTTGGATACCCTTATCTTTGGGTTAAAAGAGTTATTGTTTGTTGCTTGTAGTTGTACTACTTGTTTTTCCGCTGCATTGTGTATTATAAGGAAAGTATAATCTTCTTATATTTCTTTACACTTGTACTCTGATTAATTTAGATTCTATACGCTTTAAGGTAGAATCTCATATTGTAAACTTTTGTTAAGTTTCAATTTCTGGATCCATATTTCCGGAACATATTTTTCAGAATCACTTTCCAGATTCAAGAAAGTGAATAGAACTAGAAGTTTGTAACTTCACACTTTGTCCCAATCTTTCATTGTTGATTAGAGGTGTTGTGAATTTTCTTAGTTTAACTTTGTTAAACTTATATCTTTACTTGTTTAAGGAAATTTTTAAAGTATACAATTCACCCCCCCTCTTGTATATTGAGCATCTATATCATTATTTCGATCCTACAATTGGTATCAAAGGTTGGAAACCTCATACTCTATACCAATCTTAAATTTGGTATCAGAGCCAAGGTTCTAAAATACTTATACTTACATATAAATTTTTCTTTCTCAGTTTTTCATTGTTATATATTTTCCTTGCTTAGGAATATTTTTCCTTGAATCTGAACTTTTTTGTTTAACAAATTTTTGTGTAGAAAGTTTTCTTAAAGATGACAGGAATGAACGTTAGTTCCATTGACCACCTAAATCCTACAAGACCACCAATTTTTTATGGTAATGATTATGAGTATTAAAGAGATCGAATGAAGACTTTCGTTATCAATACTGGGGTAGATAACTTTGTTATGCTTATCGGTGGATATAAAATTTCTGATAAGGAAGTTAGTACTTTCACCAACCAAGAAAAGCATGATTATCAATTAAACTATATGGTATGAAATACTCCACTGTGTTCAATGACTAGGAATATATATATCCAAATTTCTTCTTGTGAAACAACTAATTGGATATGGAAGAAATGTGAAGTCACTCATTTTGGTAAATCTAAAGTGATTGAGACTAGAAGAGTTATGCTTAGAGCTGAGTATCATGGTTTTAATTTTCCTTATGGAGAACCTATAAGCAATGTTCAACAGAGGTTTATGACTATCATAAATAGCTTAAAATCTATGGGAGAGAAAGGTCTGGATGGTGAAGACCTTGTAGATAAGATTATAGATATTATACCCAGTGAGTGGGAATCAAAGAGAACAGCTATTGATGAGAATATGAAGGTAACTCAAATTTCCCTTGATGAACTATTTGGAACTCTTCTTCAATATGAAACAAGAATGAAGAGAGATGCTGACAACATCAAGAAGAAGAATGGGAATGGTACTGTTGCTTTTACTACAACATCAAATCATATGAAAGCAAAGCCCCCTAAGAGAGTAACTAGATCCAAGTCTAAGAAGGTTGTTATCCAATCTGAATCTAGTGAGAGTGAAGTCTCAGAGAATGAGTTAGGTAATCTTGCTCGAAGGATGAATAAGATAGATAGTCAGAGAAATTTCCAATCCAAATATAAGAATAAGGATAGTAAAGATAAGAAAGATGGAGAAGTCACATGCTATGAATGCAATAGAAGTGGACATATTAGACCTGATTATCCTCTGCTCAAAAAGAAAGAAAGAAAAGAGAGGCATTCTGAAAGGAACATGAAGAAGTATTACAATTCCAAAGCTAAGAAATTTCTGAAAGCTAATGACACCTAGAGTGCCAGTGGTGGTGACTCTTCAGATGAATCTTCTGATTATGAATCCTCAGGACAAAAGAATCCTGTTCTTATAGCCAGATTACCTATTAACAATCATTTCTTTATGGACAAGGTACACAATGCTGAATCGTTGACCAATGTTTCTTTAAATTCTAATGATAGGAAATATTATAACTCTTCGGATGAATAATCATCTTCTGATGAAGAAAATAATTTACCTACCTATGAAGAAGTTTCTAGGTTTGTTGAACTTCTTGAGATTGATAATTCAAAACTCAATAAAAAACTTGATAAGGCAAACTCTAGGAATATTATTCTAACTAAGGAAATATCAGATCTTTCTAAAAATATTGATAAAAGATTTTTCTGATTTTGAATGTATTTCAAAAAATCTTGAGGAAGTAAATTCTGAGATGAATAAACTTTCTAAAGATCTAGAAAATGTAATTTCTAAGAAAAGTGTTTTCGAGCCAAGTTCTAGTTCCAAACCTAACGATTTTGAAGATTAAAACTTGGTTATAAAACTCAAGTCCGAAATATTTTCCTTAAAGAAGTGTTTGTCAAAATTTACCTTTGGTAAAGAAAATTTTGATAAGATGTATTCACAAATACGACCTTGAAGAAAAAATTCCGGATTTGGTTATACCCATGAAAAAACAACTTTTAGTAACAACTACTTTGTTCCTCAAAGTGCCCCATTTTGTACCAAGTGTCAATGTGGTGGTCACTAGGCAAAGAATTTTTCTTTAAAAAAAACTCAATCTTTAGGTTATCATAAGGCTTATTTCTCTAAGAAGATGTGGGTACCTAAAATTTTGTTTTCTGAAAATCTCGGATCCAAACAAGTTTGGATTCTGAAAATCTAATTCTTTTCTCATTTTCAGAAAAATAGGGAATGTACCAACAACAATACTTGGTATATGGTTAGTGGATGTTCCCAACACATGACTGGTAACAAAAGCTATTTTGAAAATATTACCAAGACGAAAGGAGGAAAAGTAACTTTTGGAGATAATGCTCAGGGAGAAATTATTGGTATAGGTAATATTGTTCTTCTGGGTAAAACTTTGATTTCAAATGTTTTGTTTGTTAAGGTTCCTAAGCACAACCTCATTAGCATAAGTAAATTATGTGATGAAGGATAGCTTGTGAATTTTAGGAATGATAAGTTTTTAGTACACAATTTTAAGGAAGAGTTTATTCTTTCTTCCCATAGGCAAGAGAATGTTTACACTTTGAACTTAGAAGACCTTAGGATCCAATACTTACCTTGCCTAAGTGAAATGGAAGATCATTCTTGGTTATGGAATAGAAGACTAGGTCACTGTAACCTTACAAACATATGTAAACTCTCTAAGAAGAAACTAGTTAAGGATCTACCGGATCTTAGATTTGATTCTTCTAAAGTTTGTGATCCTTGCCAATATGGAATGAAACATAAATCAAGTTTTAAATCAATCAGTGAAGTCTCAACAAATTATGCATTACAGTTGGTTCACATGAATCTTTTTGGTCCAACACAAACTGGAAGCATTGGAGGCAAATACTATGTGTTTGTTCTAGTTGATGATTACACTAGATTTACATGGGTCTATTTTCTAGAAAAGAAGTCTAAAGATTTTTCTTATTTCAAAAGTTTTAGAGACCAAGTTAAAAATGAGAAAAACCTTCCACTGAAAACTATTCATAGTGATCATGGAGGAGAATTTCAAAATTCAGATTTTGAAACTTTTTGTAGTAGAAAAGGTATTACTCACAACTTCTCAACACCTAGAACTCTTCCAAAAAATCATGTAGTTGAAAGAAGAAATGGAATTATTCAGGAGGTAACTAGAACCATGTTGAGTGAATATTCTATAGCTAGAAATTTTTGGGCTGAAGCTGTAAGTACTGCTTGTTATACTATAAATCGATTTTTGATCAGACCTTTTCTTAATAAAACTCCTTATGAGTTATGGAATGGTAGAAAACCAAGAATCTCCTACTTCAATGTTTTTGGTTGCAAGGTATTCATACTGAATACTAAGGACAATCTACACAAATTCGCACCAAAATCTGATGAAGGAATTTTCATAGGGTATTCCACAACTTCTAAAGCTTATAGATTTTCAATAAAAAAATGTGTACTGTTGAGGAAACAGTGCATGTAAAATTTGATGAAACTAGTCCTTTTGTTTTTAAACCATCCCAACCTACATCCTCGGATGTGTTTTCAAAAACTGATTATCAACCTTTTTTAGAAGATATTTTTGATAAGGAAAATGTTCAAGAAGATACTTCTGAAACATTTACCCCAGAAGACTTTCTACCCTATGTTGATGAACAGGTTTTACAAAGCCCAAACCAGTCGTTTCTAAAGAATCATCCCTGTGATAGTATCATTGGTGTTGTAAATAAACCTGTAAGGACTAGAAATTCCTTGAGAAATGAATTAGAACATCTAGAATTCTTTTCCCAATTAGAACCAAAAATCATTGATGAATCTCTATGTGATGATGATTGGATTAAAGCTATACAAGATGAACTAAATGAATTAGAGAGGAATAAAGTCTGGACCTTGGTTGAAAGACCTAAGGAAACTTCTGTTATTGGTGTAAAGTGGGTCTTCAGAAATAAGTGTGATGAAAATGGAGTCATTGTAAGAAATAAAGCTAGACTAGTTGCTAAAGGCTATAATCAGCAAGAGGGAATGGACTATGAAGAAACCCATGATCCAGTAGATGGAATTCAATCTATTCGTATTTTACTTGCCTTTGCAGCATTATTCAATTTTAAACTTTTTCAAATGGATGTGAAATGTTCTTTTCTTAATGTTTATGTTAAAGAGGAAGTTTTTTTTTGAACAACCTCCTGGATTTGAAGATAAAAGACATCCTGATCATGTTTTTAGACTTACCAAATATTTGTATGGCCTTAAACAAGCCCCATGAGCTTGGTATGATAGACTTACAGGATTTTTGCTTCAAAATAACTATGTTAAGGGAAATAAAAATCCAAAAAAATTTATAAAAAATGATAAGAAATTTTTTTGATTGTTCAAATATATGTTGATGACATTATATTTGGTTCAACTCAGCAATATTTAACTGATTCCTTTGCGGATCGAATGAAATATGAGTTTGAAATGATTATGATGGGTGAGTTAACATTTTTCCTTGGTTTTCAAATTTCTCAAAAACCAGAAGGAATATACATATCCCAACACAAGTATATTAAAGATCTTATTAAAAAGTATGGTTATGACAACACTAAGAGTATAATTACTCCTATTGGTACCTCAAACACACTTGATCTTGATATAACTGAAAACCAGTAGATCAAATATCTTTTAGAGGTATGATAGGAAGTCTACTTTAGTTAACAGCTAGTTGACTTGACTTGATGTTTTCAGTATGCTTATGTGCAAGATATCAATCCAATCCTAAGGAATATCATTTGAAGGCAGTGAAAATAATTTTTCGCTACTTAAAGGGAACCATGGATCTAGGATTATTTTATACTTCTAGAAATGATTTTATTCTAAAAAGATTTTCGGATGCTGACTTTGGTGGATGTAGAATGGATAGAAAAAGTACATCTAAAACTTGTAATTTCTTAGGAGATTCATTAGTTTCTTGGTCATGAAAGAAGAAACACTCAATAGCACTCTCCACTTCTGAAGCTGAATATGTAGAAGCTGGAAGTTGTTGTGCTCAAGTGTTGTGGATGCAACACACACTCACAGATTATGGCTTGAGTTTTACTAAGACTCAAATTTTGTGGGATAACACAAGTGCCATTTCCCTTAGTAAAAACCCTACACATCACTATCGTGAAAATCACATAGATATTAGGCATCACTTTATTAGGGATCACACACTTAAAGGAGATATCATTCTTCAGTTTATTGGAACGTAAGATCAACTTGCTGACATTTTCACAAAATCTTTACCCTCCGATAGATTTTAATACATTAAACAGAAGTTAGGAATGATAGCCGTGAGGTAATCCTTCTCCATTAAATTCTGGTTGGACAATTCTCCTTACAGTAATAAACTCCTTTTCATAGGGGGAGTACATTTTCTTAATAGCATAATCAAAAAAAGCTAGTTGTTTTTTTAGCTTTTGTAATCAAAATTTTCATAGTCAGTCTTTCAAACTTTTGTAACTAAAATTTTCATAAAGAGTTTTTCAAAATTCTCAAAACAGATTTCTTTCATAATTAATATTTCCGGAAAACAAATTTTCAGAATAGAAATAATCGGAACTGAAATTTTCGTAATGAAAATTTCTGGAACTGAAATTTTCGGAGTGGAAATTTTCGTACTGGAACTCTTTTAATGAGATTTTCATACTGAAAATATTGTAATGAGATTATCGTACTAAGAACTCTTGTAATGAGATTTTCATACTGAGAACTCTTGTAATGAGATTTTTGTACTGAGAATTTTCGTAATGAGAATTTCGTACTGATATTTTTTTTCGTACTCATGTTTTTCGTACTGAGTTTTTCGTAGTAATCTTTTTTCCTTTCAAATTTTCATCAAGAAGAAAAGCACCTATTACGAAAAATATCTTTAGAAAATCCGAAAGGTATGATTTCCTTACTTAAATTTTCGTAGTCATATTCTTCTTACTGATATTTTCCTATTAATTTTAAAAATTTTCAGATTCTATTTTTCTTAAATCCGGCTATTTTTTTTAAACCTCAAAAGATCAGAGTCAAGTATTCCTTGTGGTTTGAATCTCAACCGTCAGATCAAATCTCAAAGTATCTCAACTGTTTGATCAACCGTGGAATTTGAACAGTCATCTCAACGCCTATATAAAGGGGACCCCCTAGGGTCGCCCCACATCGGTTTTTTCAAAGCTTTTTCATCTCAAAGCCCTGACTCTCTTCTTAAGGACCGTTCCGATTTCTGAAACCCATTCTGAATCTTCAAGAGCTCTATATTCTGAATGTCTGTTGATTCCACTTCTCAAGAGATGTCAACTACAAATCCAATCTCAAAATGGTTAGTTTACAGGGAGAGGTTAGTGCATCCGGATTTTTATAAGTATAATTCTCTTATTTCCAAGAATATCAAGCTCAATGGATGGGAAGATGTTTGCATTTCCAAGTCAGAGAAATAGGATCCAGTTTTTACATATTTGCTTATTGAGTTTTATGAGTCTGTTTCCTTCCTTATGGAAGATGGCAGAGATAATTTTTAATTTAAGTCTTATAGGAATACTTATATGCTTTCCTACACCATGGTTGCAAGCTTAGTGGGTTTATCTTATGAGGTAGAAGCTAAGTTTTTCTCCCACAAGATGCCTGATGAGCAAGGAAGTTTCAACAAAGCAAAGACCATGGAATGCCTTGGAATTTCAGATGATATTATAGCTAATATTTCTCATATATCTCTGAATAATAGGATTATACAACTTTGGGTGTAAGGGTTTTTCGTACCGAGAAGGGGAGACAAGGATAATCTCAAGAAGAGTGACATTTACATCCTAGATTTCTAGGTATATCTAAGGAAGATAAATCTGATGAGGCATATTCTTATTACAGTTAAGAATATCAAAGAAGGTAATTTGAAGGCTCAAATCATCATGTATCCAGCTTTTCTCTCGAAGTTGATTGTTCGAACTCTTGAATCATTCAAGATTGCTTGCTCCTCCAAGCCAACGAATTGTAAGGTAATTATTGTCAGCGATGACACATTAAAAAGGATGAAAATGAGTTTTTCAACTGAATCCGGAGAATTCTATCTTTTATCTGAGGAAGAGGTTAAAGTTGCTGAGAAGGGGAGAGAAGTTTTGGAATCATATAATAATGCTGAGAAGAAAATGAAGTTGAAGAAAGTGGATGGTACTGAAAAAACTCTCAAGTCTAAGGAAATCCATTCCGCACCTCCCAAACCAAAGAAACCAAAGTCTTATCCAGATGATTTTGTTTTCAAGTGGAGGTAGGAAAAAAAGAAAAGGAAAGAAGGGGAGCCATAGTTTTTCTTGGACCCTGCTCAGGATAAGGCCTTAAAGGAAAAATCAAGTGAAGAACTTTAAAAGCATTCAAAAGAGAAGAAATTGAAGAAGAAGATGTCAAAAGCCGAGGTTGTTCAAATGCTCTTAAAATTCACTGAAATAGCTTCAGATAATACTCCCATTCCGAAATCTTTTCGGGTTGAAGATTTTTCTGTGACTCCAGGAAACAAGACTCCGAAAAATTCTAAATAAATAGCTCATGAAGGAATGGAAGTTGAAACATATGCAATAGTTAAACAGGTCATGGAGGAGGTCCAACAAGATGAAGGGAGTGGAGGTTGTGATGATATAATAAGGAAAATAGAAGAGTATCATAATAAGGGAACTCCATCCAAGAAAATCTCACTCCGAACTTCTCAAGACAGATCTTCCAAGATATCCACTCCTGCATATGATGAGAAAGGAGAAGAAGTCAGCAAGCCTTCTGAGGAAGAAAGTTCTCATCATGATTTTCTTGAAGAAGGAGCTGAAAAAAAAAATTTGATGAAGATAAAATTGTTCAAGTGTCTGACAGTGAGAAAGAATCCCCAAATGAGGAAGAAGTTCCGAAAGTTGACAAAGGGAAAAAGTTGATTTCACTTACACCTAGAAATCTTATTGTAAAAAAGAAGATAGTCACTGGTTCATCGAAAAGAATGTTGAATGAGATAGACGAAGAACCATCTCCTACCCAACTATTAGATTCAGAGTCATCTGTCTTTGGACATGGCTTTGTGGAACAGTCCCTAAAGAAGCTGGTGGATGTCATTTCGATTTTTCCAGTAATAGAATCCAGATGCCAGATGCTTCAGCATAGCATGAATCAAAAATCAGACTCAGTATCCGTGGTGATGGAAAAATGTGCTAAGCTTGAGGCCGATCATAAAAATTTTCTTATCAATTATGATGATCATATATTTTCTTACAAGAAGATAACCAAGTGGTCTAAAAAAGTGGTTCTGGAAATGGCAGATCTTGATCAGTTCCAAGTATATGTTAAAGATGCTTTTGAAGCTGAAGATTCTAAAATCAACGACCTTACAAGTTATTTTGAGAAAAAGTTAACTCTTGAGTAGAATGTTCGGATGCAGGAAGTTAAATATTTGAATGGGAAGATAAGTTCTCTTGCCCAGTACTACAGGGAAGAAAGCAATCTCCGGATTCAGTTGGAAGAAAAGGTTGTAAAGCAAGAGGAAACACTTAAAGATCAGGCAGTGGCAATAGAGGCTCAAGATGCAAGAATCGTTGCTTTAGAGAAGCAAGTTGAGGAAGACCATAAAGAGCTGAAGAAAATGAAGACCATTCTGAAAATCCTGTTATCTAAGGAAAAGGAATCCAAATAGAATCAAACCCGATCTATGGTTGTTTTTTTCTTGTACTATTTCTATTAAATAGTAATGAAATTTTGGTTACTTTTCTTTTGGTTGGTTGTCTTTATTAATATTTCAGGTACCAAATTTATTTTCCATTCCCTTAAATTCTTTTTGAAAATCAAAACGGGGGAGAAGGAAAAAAGAACTACTCAAAAGAGGGAGAAGGAAAAATTTCTAAGACAAGAACCATACTTATCTAAGGGGGAGTTTCTCATTACGAAGTTTTTCATTCCCATGATAATGAAAACTCCACTCTGAAAATTCATAATACAATCCTTAGAGTTTCAATGCTTAAGGGAGAGTTAGTTGTATTCACTATCATCCATGAACAAAGGGAGATAAGTTGTAATTTCAAATTCTAATGAAAATTTTCAAGGTCCTTATGTTCTTTTTCATAAGGATGCTTGTGCTTTCCAAAAAGGGGGAGATTTTTTGAGTCAATAAGGTTTTCCATATGACTTTTCCATTCCTTCTTGTTTTGAAAATCATAAAAACCTTATACTTAAGCAAATCTATATTTTACTTCTATAAGGAAAATTTTCTTCCTTAAGGAAATTTACCCTAACCTATATTTTCTTATATATATCAATATTTTTCTTAAGTATAAAAATTGGATTCATACCTAAAACCTCGGAATCATATAATGCTAAGATATGAAGAATTCTATTTTAGGATCCGAATTCTGGACACACACTGTAATGTAGTTCCACTCCAATTCCGGATATGAACTATAATGAATTTTCATTCTGAATTATGGATATGAACTCTAATAAAGTTCCATTCCAAATTCTGCATACGAGCTCTCATATAGTTCCACTCCAAATTCTGGACTCTGAACTTTTCCTGGTTTGACTCTGAACTTTTATGAGGTCAACTCTGAACTTTTACTTGTTTGACTCTGAACTTCTATGAGTTCGACTCCGAAAATTTACTAGTTCGACACCGAACTTTATGAGTTCAACCTCGAACTTTTACTAGTTCAACTCCGAAATTTTATGAGTTCGACTCTGAACTTTTACTAGTTTGACTCCGAACTTTTTATGTTCAGATTCTGAATTCTGGTGAAACCAGAATCCGAATTTCCTTAGAAATTCAGACTCTGGATTCCCACAGAATTCAGGTTCCGAATTCCTATAAAACAGAATCTGAATATCCTTTTTATTATAGACTTCGAATTCCATTTTGGTTAGACTCCGAACTTTTATTTTCTTACATTCCGAACTTTAGTTTTTCTTATTCTTACATATTCTCCATTACAAAATGATGTCGTGCATTCAGTTATACATGTTTTGTTATAAAATGATGTCATCCATTTTGTTTCTAACTAACCGTTGGTTGAGTTACACGTGTACAGGTCCCTCCAAAATTTAAGGAAAATATGACCATTTGAGAAGGGAGTCGATCGTTCCAACCAAGCCTATAAATAGGAGCTCATTTGAAAGATCTCAATAACAATTTGACCACTCTAGAGACCACACACTGTTAAGGTGATTCTTAGAGAGAGAAGATTTTCATGATTTGTGCATACTGAACTGCTCGTTCAGATTGCTTCGTGGGACTCTGAATGTTTGTGATTACATTTGAGGGCTTCCGGGGATAGGAAGACAGAGGTGCCGACTTTCTTGAAGTTCTAGGGCTTCCTTGCTGAGGAAGACAGAGGTTCCAACTACCTTGAAGTTGAGGGCTTGCAGGGATAGCAAGACAGAGACTCTGATCTTTGTATCAAGGGCTTACCCTAGTGTGGGTAAGACGGACTTACTTGAAATTATAAATCAAGGGACCTTTATCCAAGGTTGTTGGATACCCTTCTCTTTGGGTCAAAAGAGTTATTTTTTTTGCTTGTAGTTGTACTACTTGTTTTTCTGCTGCATTGTGTATTGTAAGGAAAGTATAATCTTCTTATATTTCCTTACACTTGTACTCTGATTAATTTAGATTCTATACGCTTTAAGGTAGAATCTCATATTGTAAACTTTGGTTAAGTTTCAATTTTCAGATCTATATTTCTGGAACCTGTTTTTCGGAATCAATTTCCAGATTCAAGCAAGTGCATAAAACTAGAAGTTTGTAACTTCACACTTTGTCCCAATCTTTCATTGGTGATTATAGGTGTTGTGAATTTTCTTATTTTAACTTTTTTAAACATATATCTTTCCTTGTTTAAGAAAATTTTTAAAGTATACAATTCACCCCCCCCCCCCCCCTCTCGTATATTGAGCATCTACATCATTATTTTGATCCTACACCTTGTCTTGGCAAGGATCAAAGTCCACGTAGTTCGGAATGTTTTTTTGCACCGACGTGAAGGGGGTTGGGACCGATGTTTGTTGGTCTTGAACCTCAAGGAGGGTTCCTACGTACCTTGGCTTATCAAGGATCAAAGTCCACATAGTTCAGGATGGTTTTGGTGAGCCGACGTGAATGGGGTCGGGACCGATATGTGTTGCGCTTGAACCTCAGGGAGGATTCCTATGTACCTTTCCTTGGAAAGGATAAAAGTTCTTGTAGTTCAGAAGAGGTGTTTGGTGAACCAATGTGAAGGGGGTCAGGACCAATAGGTCTTGGACCTGAACCTCGGGGAGGCTTCCTACGTACCTTTCCTTGGCAAGGATCTAAGTCCATATAGTTTGGAATGTTTGGTGGACCGACGTGAAGGGGGACGGGTCCAATAGGTGTTAGGATTGAACCTCAAGGAAGCTTCCTACATACCTTGCCTTGGCAAGGATCGAAGTCCATGTAGTTTGGGAGAGGTGTTTGGGGCTTACATGCTAAGGCATCCCAGAGAAGATGTCATGGTCAATGCTTACTCTAAGCCCATGTGAGTTGTGCTTAGTGTGAGAAAAATGAGGCAGCAAAGACATGACAATCACATCGTGAAAGGTGCATCCATGGGAAGTGGAATGGGTCTTATATGTGGTTAGCAGCCTAAAAAGGAAATAGGGGCTTACGTGTGGTTCGCAACCAAAAGAGGAAAATAGGGGCTTACACCTGGTTTGCATCCCAGGGAGATGGAGATTGGGACTTACTCAAGGATGGAGTCCCAGGTGGCAACAAGGCCCAGCTGGGGAGGGATTTGGAATGGGAGAGAGGAGGTTTTTGGTGCCCATCACCCCCTCTGTTCCTTGGCACGGAAGAAGAAAGGAAGAGTAAGGGTGCTACCTCTTGCAACAAAGCTAGGGGTTACACCAAGATGGATTCCCTTCCCCGCGGACAGGCACTGCTCCAAAAAAGAGGATCTCGTTCCATGTGAGGAAGATCTCACTCCCATGGAGACGAGTAGGCATAGATAATGTTTGAGATGGGTCTCCCCGTGTATAGGGCATAGGGTGAGGCCACCGTTTAACCTCATGTGCTGAGGACAATGGAGCTTGGTAGTTTAATGTCTTGCAGCTCAGATGAGGTGGGTTCACTTCACACCCCTAGGACTTACATAACTGGCACACTTTAACCCTTGGTGAAGGGAAGGCACCAGCAATGCCATGGTAAGGGGGTTTCATGGAGCGATCCATTGAGGGGACCACATTGGCGTGGCTATGTAAAGAAGCAATAGCTGTTAGCATTCCTATGTGAAGAAGCATGAGGTGAAGCAATGCAATGGGAAGCACCACCCAAGGGACTTTAAAATCTCTTTGTACTAGCCTGGAGGGTCGTATGAGAAAAGGTTGTTTAAATCATTTGGTCTTAGAAAGAGGGGTTTTCCAAGAGGATGGGCTTCACAAAGAGGCTAGTATTCACGAAGAGGATCATCTTTGAAAAGAGACCGGTCTTAAGGAATAAGTTGCACCTTGAGAAGGGAAAGGGCCACTAGGAGAACAGGGGATCTGTGAAGGTAAGACACTTCACGAAGAGGGGAGTCTTCACGAAAGGCCAAGGCTTTATGAAGTGCTACCATTAATGGAGTAAGGGTCTGGCTTAGCGAATACCTTTTAGTTTTGGGATAATTTTGTGAAGGCTTTATGCTTCCCAAAACCTCGAGCACCACAAAGGGGCCCTTTCCTCTATGAAGGGCATGATCCTTTGTGAAGGGTATCTCCCTCATAGGTAGAGGTTGGAAAGGAAGAAATTTTTGACAGCTCTCAAAGGCCAAGTACCTTGGGGAATCCATGTGAAGGCTTCTCGAAGGTCTATGCGAAACAAGAAGGTGAAATTTCAGAGTAACAATGGTTTGGGAGATGGGTGTGCCTTTTATTTATAGGAAAACCATGGATCTGGGGGTGCTGATCTCACCTCAGAGCCACACGGGGCCACGGAAAGGTGCCAGTTTGTCGGCCCACGGAGGGCCTCGTGGTGGGCCTCGTGGAGGTGAGAGATGCCCCACAGGGCTTGACGTATAGGGCCGATGCTTTACACCTCACGTTGGACCTGACTCCACGCAGGGCTCATCGCCAGCTCATACTCTCTTTGGGTAGGGGTGCCGCAGAGCTGCTTGCAGAACCGTCCGCGAGGACCCGGCGTCCGCCGCGCGGAGGGCTTCACATAGGGCCTTTTCAAGGTAGGTCGGGGTCTCTTCCCAACCTGTTCAAGGTGGATTTTTCCAATTATATTGTTGATCTTGTGGGATGGGTCGGAATCATGTGTGTTTTCATCTCTAACAAATCCCCCCCTCAGAATTGGAACCGATAGAAGGAGAGGGTCGAATTCTGAGGGCCAAACGCCGAACAAACCAGGAGGATGGAACTTGTAGTGGAACGAGAAGGTAGGGGCAAAGCAGGTCCACTGAGGGAGATACCTTACTCTAATTACAATGTGGTCTTCACGAATTAGGCGTGGAATACATGGGGAAAAGGATAGCTGCAGAGTGCTTCGGGATCATCATGCCATTCATAGGTCGCGTCGTGAAGCGGGGCGGAGGGGGCCTCGGAGCTGGGGGTGCCGCAGAGCCGGGGGCACCGTGCAGCTGGGGGCACCACAAATCCATGTGCCTATTCCACCTATATATAAGGGCTCAAAGGTTATTTTTTTCGTTCCAGGATCTTTACGAACGATGGTGCTTGAACCCTCTTCCTCTCTGTGAATGCTTTAGCAAACCGATTTTTTTGGTGTGGTGCTTTGAAAATGATTTTAAGAGGACTAGAGTATCGTGAAGAACAACCTTCTTTGGTAACATGATCCAAACCCCCACGTATCTTCACGACACAAAGAGGGGAGTGATGGTCTTTGTGAAGGGTGTTCTAAAACGCTCTCGCCCAAAAAATCCAAAGTCCTTCGATTTAATGGTCGCTTGGGTGGTTGCGTAAGAGGTTTGTGTTGATGCTACTCAGAGGGAGGCCATGGCCAATAACCCAAAAATAGGTGAGTAAATTAGGAGTACTTATAATCATACATCGTTGATGGAGCGGCTGACAGAGGTCCAAAAGGAATATTTGTTGTGCAATCATCTACCATTATATGGTTTCGATTTGCAGGATGAGGTCTTTATTCCTGACTCTAGTAGAGATGAGCCAGCCTATTGGTTTAGGGGGACTTTTGAACAATAATAGTGGAATAGGGATGTATATGGCCACATTAGGAAAGATCATACCCGAGTTATAGAAAATTTTCTATATAATCATATCAATAGCATTGATGATAGGGCACTGACACCAGAGACGTCTCCACCCCTATATAAGAAAATCCTCAATGTTGGGCTTGGAAATCCAGACAAGGGGTGGATCACAAGCTGGGACATGCTCTAGGGAGGAAATTTTACAGACGACTGGGCTTGGGCCTACTGGGAATGTGCGTACTATGAGGATTCTGAGCATGTCTTGAGGTGGATTGGCCGATATGAATCAGTGTGGGCCTTACAGTTCAGCGTCTCCCAGTCGAAGGAATTTATACCGAAGTTGCTGATCTGATGGTCTCCAGATACCAACACTTTCCACCTGCACCATGGGGAGGTTGGCATCATCCTTTGAGACCTCCACTTAATTTTTGGCATCCCAATCCTAGGGTGAATTTATGACGAGTTACTCTCTACCACGAATGCCTAGGGAGATGGGGAGAAAATTCCACCTTTGGCTTTGGAATTGCTGAGACTTGTGCCAAGAATGAACAAGGATAAACAGAACACCCGAGACATCCACTTCAAGCAGTAGTGTGGATACTTTACGGATTTCCCCTCAAAAGAGGGTACACTGCCAGCGAGGCCCCCTATTTGTCTACGAGGAGCTCAGTGGGGAAAAGTGGGTTCATACTGGCAGACCCTAGAAGACAGTCAGTGGAAGTTGTGGGGATAGAGTTTCAAGATAGAACAACGGCCTATAGTCAGGCTTGTTTGGTTTATCTCAACGTTGATCTATGGGTAGATATTATTAGTAAGGGATGCCTATATGGGGGTGCGGCCAAGCACATTTATCATAGCGGCTTAGTTGGCTTGTGGGGATCGCATCAACCTAGGCATACCAATGCTGGAAAATTTGTACCAACTTCTCTGGAATGTTAGTGAGGGGAAGAGGCTACTGTGAGTATGCAGGCCATTCCATTTTTTGTACAGCTGGATCGTGGTGCACATGGGGGGTTATGAATACCTTAACCCTATTTCTCCACCAAGGATACATTCTCGCCCAGTGATTTTGAACATTGTGGGGATCACCCTGCTGAATCTAGATGTCATTACCATGCTGGGTAAAATGGGGCAAGCAGAAAAATTTATCTTTCATCCCATCCCTTTTCCAACTGGGGCTATATCGACAATGGAACAAATACGATAGTGAAATGGTCATATCTTTTATCCTTTTGTGGTGGTGTGTTGGTGGAACGAGTGGATTGTGAACCCATATGTGGACCATACACCCTGCACTGGTTTTCCCGAAAATTCTGCTACCTGTAGAGGCTGACTCCCCGAGTGTATATGGTCGTGCGCCATGGGAATCACTCATGTGTGATGAAACAAATCTGGCAGATGTTTACAAGGGAGGACAGGATAATTTTTAACGATATGCCTACATCCAATGCTACATTCGGATTGGTCCATGAGTATGCTCAAAGTTGGGAGGCGGCCTACCCTAGAAAGATGCTGAAGCAAGTGACCACCCAGACCAGTAAGGTTGTTCCAACACCACGACATTGGACAGTGGTGATAGGGGACACCAAGAAGGTGGTGCAGACACTTGCCAAGGCGGCGAAGCTGTGAAGTGGGAGCAGTAGGCCACGAACCGTCAAATCCAGGGTCTTTTTTGACTGGGGATGTTGAGTGTGAGGGGACAGTGCTAGGCCCAGTGGCTCCACTCAAGAGGCCCCATGAGGGAGGTGACCCATCTCGGGGATTTCACAGAATCACCCCTCAAGCTACTGGGAAGAATCTACATCCGGTATAAATCCCTTATGATGTCGTCTTCCCAAAGGCATAGAAGGACTGGGAAAAGAGAAAAAAATACCTTGGCATTAACGGTTTATGGATGAACCTAAACACGCATGGGATATTGTTGGGGGAGCTCGGCCTGGTGAAAGGAGGATTCAATGCTACTTCGTCCAAGGGGAGAAAATTTGTAATGGAGCTAGAGGAGGTAATAAATTCCAGCAGAGACCTATAACCGATGTCGCACTGGGAAAGGGTGTTGCTGAACATGACCACTCCCGAAGAGCCGATGACAGCCCAACTGGTGGAGCGCTTCCCCTTGACCGATCATACAGAATAATCGAGGCATGAAGAATCCAACATGGGAGACCCCCATATAGTAATGGAGGGGCCTCTAGGGAAGCCTCTCCTAAAGAAGGAGAGATACCAGCCTCAGGGGAATATCCTCAGGCGAGTTTTTCGCAACTTTGTAAGTAAGTTCCACTTCCTTTTAATGCACTAATGTGATCCCTGACTTTTCCTCCGTTTTTAACTAACATGAATCTATGCAAGAGAACCTTTAGTTAGCCACCCTCGCTGATGAGGATAAGAATGTGTCAGTCATAGAAGACCTAATGTCAGGGGCTGAAACTAGGGAGATGGTGGTGGTAGAGTCCAGCGATGCTGGGGAAGTAGGGGCGACATTCTCAGAAGCCTTGAAGCCTGAAATTGTATACAAGGGGCTACGCTCTGGCCTCCCAGCGATGGTAGACCCGAGGAAAGACCAAGGGGTAGACCAAGGTGAGACTCACGCTCCAGAACCATAATCATCATTTGGTTGGTCAAACTAGCTAACACGACCATTACATACACAATTTCAAGGATGGTTCGTATGTTAATAATGCAGATGGCTAGAAGATGATGGATATTTTTCCAGATACCATCGTTGGTGGGTGGTACACCAACCATAGCCACCATGGAGGACTTCTATATTGAGGGCTGCACATTTCACATGTGCCGCAACTATTGTTTTGGCTGCTATTGGAGTTGGTGGCCACCATTTTTGAAGTCCTAGGTTTGGTGGGAGGATTGGTGGGATTTGTGTCAAACTTTACACCTCCCACCATGGCTATTTAAGGAGGGCCAAGGGTGATTCCTCCATTATTAGATTTGAGCCAAGGGAGATCTCTTTGAGAGAGGGCCAGGAGAGCTCCATGTGATAGAAATCAAAGGGAGGTGTGGGAGGGGTCATTTGTAATCCTTGTTCTTGTGAAATAAAGATTATTTTTTCCCCATTCTTCTCCTATTATCTCTCGTAGTGGTCAAAGAACCACAAAAAGTGGTATCAGAGCCGGTTCTGGTGAAACGGTAGCGGGCCGTGGAAATTTTTCCGGTGGCCGGAAAATTCAAGTTTCCAGGAATCGTGTTTTGAAGGAATATACTAAAAGCCTGTGTCAAGACGATTCCAACGACACAAATGGTATCGAAAACGGAGCTAAAACGAGCTTCCTAGGCCCGGTCAAACTTTGGTCAAACTTTGGGTGAACCGTACCCCCTCGCTGGAGAAGAAGGTACTATTCCGGCGTGGGTGACTTTTTCGGCGGGTTTCCGGCAGATGCTCCGGCGTGCCACGTCATCACCACGTCATCGGACGATCTCGACCGTTGATACTCTTTTGATCATAACTTGATCAATCGGTATCCGATTTCAATGATCCAGAAGTTGATTCCACCATTTTCGACCATTCTGAACGCAACGGTGAGCTCCATTTTTTCAGATTCTTCACCAATTATTAATTGAAGTCCAATGGAGGGATCATCCACGGGAGGGATTATCTTGTTGAATTCTTCGAACTACTCCATTTGGAAGTCTCGAATGGAAGATCTTCTTAATGATAAGGATCTTTTTGACCCCATTGAGAATGAGGGAGTCAACCCCGATACCAAAAAGGAAGCGGAGTGGAAGAATCTAAACAAGAAGACGATTGACCAAATCTGCCAATGGATCGATCACAGCGTTTACCACCATGTTGCTCAAGAGACTGGTGCGTATGAACTTTGGACAAAGTTGGAAATTACGTATCAGTCAAAGACCACTCGAAACAAGATCCTCTTATTGAAAAGGTTGATGAATCTTCGACTACAAAGTGGAAACTCTATAGCCGAACACACCAGCGAGTTCCAAAGCCTGGTTAACCAGTTGGTGGCTGCTGGTAAGACTCTAAATGATGAAGATCAAGAGAACCACTTACTCTTCACACTTCCCGATAGTTGGGATATGATGTTCGTCTCACTCAGTAACTCAGTGCCTAGAGGCAAACTTACCATGGCGATGGTAAAGGATGCACTGTTCAATGAGGAAGCCCGAAGGAAGGATGCGAGTTTCAACCAGACGCAAGCTCTCGTTCTGGAGAAGCGAGGGAGACAACAAGGAGGAGGTTGTGGGGCAGGAACTAGAGGTCGAAGCAAAAACAGAGGAAGGTCCAAAGATGGTAGGAGGCCAACATACAAATGATACCATTGTGGCATGGAGGGACATATGAAGAAGAACTGCCGAAAGTTGTTACAAGAAAAGGGTCAAAGTTACAACCAGCAAAGAACAAATGAAGACACGCATGTGAGCATCACCAGAGAAGTTGTTCTTTTCTCCAAAGACGAATAAGAGACATGATTTCATAAATCAGGACAAGAAAAAGAATGGGTGGTCGATACTGCATCATCGTACCACGTCACGCCACATCGTGAGTATTTCTTGACTTATCAAGCTAGTGAATTTGGTGCAGTTAAGATGGGGAATACCAGTTCGGCGGAGATTGTTGGCATGGGTGATATCCAAGTCAAGACGAATGTTGGATACACAATCACCCTGAAGGATGTTCGACATGTTCCAAGCCTTTGGCTCAACCTGTTATCAGGTATAGTCTTTGATCGACAAGGCTATGACAACATCTTCAGCAACAGAGCATGGAAGATGAAAAAAGGATCCATCATCATCGCTCGAGGACACATATGCGGTACGTTATACAAAACTCATGTGAAGATATGTGCAGACAGCCTCAACACGGTGGAAAGAGAGATGTCGTCTAATATGTGGCATAGAAGGCTCGGCCACATGAGTGAAAAATGGTTATCTACCCTAAAAATGAATAAGTACATCAGTATTGACAAGGATTCATCACTTGATCCTTATAAATACTGCTTGTATGGGAAGCAGCATAGAGTTTCATTCAATACTGCTTCATCACGGAGATCAGAGTTGTTGGATCTGGTGAACTGTGATGTATGAGGACCCATGGAGGTGGATACACTCAGAGGTAACAAATATTTTCTATCCTTTATTAATGATGCATATCAAAGGGTGTGGGTGTTCTTCTTACGAATGAAGTACTATGTACTGGAATACTTTAAAATATTACACGCCATGGTGGAGCGTGAAACTGGAAGGAAGCTAAAGTGTCTTCATTCAAAAAACGGAGGAGAGTACACATCCAAGGAATTTGATGCCTATTGTAGGACTCATGGCATCTGACATGAGAGGACGGTCCCTCGCACCCTACAACACAATGGAGTTTCATAAAGGATGAACAGAACCATCATGGAGAAGGTCAGAAGCATGATGAGTTTGGCAAAGCTCCCTAAGCCATTCTGGGGAGAAGCTGTTCAGGTTTCCTGCTACCTCATCAACCGATCACCGTCAGTCCCGCTGAATTTTGAGATTCCACAGAAGAGATGGTCTGGTAAACATCCCTCTTACTCTCATTTACGAGTATTTGGATGAATGGAATTTGTACATGTATCCAAGGAGATCAGGAAGAAGCTAGATGGGGGGATCTACTTCATGCATCTTCATCGGCTATAGAGATGAGGAGTTCAGATACAAGCTTTGGGACCCGAAGGAGAAGAAGGTGATCAGAAGGAGAGATGTCGTGTTCCATGAGAACCAGACAATCGAGGACATTCAAAATCCTAGAATGACTCGAAGGGAAGGTGTTGAGGAATCAATTCATGATCCAACACCAGTACCAGCACCACCTATCAATGAAGAGGAAGAGGTGAAAGAAGACTCATCAGCAGCAGACCAGGAGGCAGTGGAAGAGGATATTGAGCAGGGGGAGACTCAATACTCTCCACAAGATGTTGCAGAACCATCACATGAGATAGGTGATATTGTTCCTCCTGAACCTAACATTTCACAGGTTTGAAGATCTTCATGAGGAAGGATTCCGTCAACAAAATATTCAGATTCAGAGTACTTGTTGTTGACTGATGAGGGGGAGCCAGAAGGATACCAAGAAGCAGTATCTCATCCTGAAAAACTCAATTGGATGCATGCAATGGAGGATGAGATGGAGTCTTTGACGAAAAACCAGACATACGATTTAGTGGAACTACCCAAAGGCAAGAAGGCACTAACGAACAAATGGGTGTTCAGGCTAAAGAAGGATGGAAGCAAAAGGGAGGTCAAGCACAAATCTCGGTTAGTTGTCAAGGGATTTATTCAGAATAAAGGAGTCAACTTTGAGATTTTTTACCCGTGATGAATATGGCTTCAATCCGAGTCATTTTCGGATTAGTGGCTAGCTTGGACTTGGAGCTTGAACAGATGGACGTGAAGACAGATTTTCTTCATGGTGACCTCTCTAAGGAGATCTACATGAAGTAGCCTGAATGATTTGAGGTTTCTGGACAAGAAAACCTGGTCTACAAATTGAATAAGAGCTTGTATGGACTGAAACAGGCTCCCAGACAGTGGTACAAGAAGTTTGACTCATTCATGGTGAGTCATGGCTACAAGAGGACACAGGCGGACCAGTGTGTTTACATCCAGAGATTTCAGAAGGGTAACTTTGTTTCTCTTCTACTTTATATTGATGACATGTTGATCATTGGGAAGGATGCAGTGAAGATTTTCCAGTTGAAGAAGGAGTTGTCCAAGTCTTTTGATATGAAAGACTTGGGTGTAGCTCAACAGATTTTGGGGATGCAGATCATTCGTGACAGAAAGAGGAAGTTGTTATGGCTATCTTTGGAGAAGTATGTTGAACGTGTTCTGAAACATTTCAACATGGACAAAGACAAACCAGTAATCATTCCTCTTCCCTGCCATTTAAAGTTGAGCAAGAGTTCATGCCCATTTTCCAAGGAAGAAATCGAGACGATGAAGATGATACCATGCTCCTCGGCAGTTGGAAGCTTAATGTACGCTATGGTGAGTACGCGACCTGACATTGCCCATGCAGTGGAAATCATGAGTCGTTTTCTCTCCAATCCCGGGAAGCAACATTGGAATGCTGTCAAATGGATTCTGAGGTATCTTAAAGGTACCTCAAAGTTATGTTTGTGCTACGGGGGAGCTGAACCACTCTTGGAGGGATATACAGATGTATATATGGCCGGAGATCCTGATAGCAGGAAGTCTACATCAGGATACATCTATACTATTGCATGAGGATGATGTCATCCATTTTGTTTCTAACTAACCGCTGGTTGAGTTACACGTGTACAGGTCCCTCCAAAATTTAAGGAAAATATGACCATTTGAGAAGGGAGTCGATCGTTCCAACCAAGCCTATAAATAGGAGCTCATTTGAAAGATCTCAATAACAATTTGACCACTCTAGAGACCACACGCTGTTAAGGTGATTCTTAGAGAGAGAAGATTTTCATGATTTGTGCATACTGAACTGCTCGTTCAGATTGCTTCGTGGGACTCTGAATGTTTGTGATTACATTTGAGGGCTTCCGGGGATAGGAAGACAGAGGTGCCGACTTTCATGAAGTTCTAGGGCTTCCTTGCTGAGGAAGACAGAGGTTCGAACTACCTTGAAGTTGAGGGCTTGCGGGGATAGCAAGACAGAGACTCTGATCTTTGTATCAAGGGCTTACCCTAGTGTGGGTAAGACGGACTTACTTGAAATTATAAATCAAGGGACCTTTATCCAAGGTTGTTGGATACCCTTCTCTTTGGGTCAAAAGAGTTATTGTTTGTTGCTTGTAGTTGTACTACTTGTTTTTCTGCTGCATTGTGTATTGTAAGGAAAGTATAATCTTCTTATATTTCCTTACACTTGTACTCTGATTAATTTAGATTCTATACGCTTTAAGGTAGAATCTCATATTGTAAACTTTGGTTAAGTTTCAATTTTCATATCTATATTTCTGGAACCTGTTTTTCGGAATCAATTTCCAGATTCAAGCAAGTGCATAAAACTAGAAGTTTGTAACTTTACACTTTGTCCCAATCTTTCATTGGTGATTATAGGTGTTGTGAATTTTCTTATTTTAACTTTTTTAAACATAGATCTTTCCTTGTTTAAGAAAATTTTTAAAGTATACAATTCACCCCCCCTCTCGTATATTGAGCATCTACATCATTATTTTGATCCTACACCTTGTCTTGGCAAGGATCAAAGTCCACGTAGTTCGGAATGTTTTTTGAACCGACGTGAAGGGGGTTGGGACCGATGTTTGTTGGTCTTGAACCTCAAGGAGGGTTCCTACGTACCTTGGATTATCAAGGATCAAAGTCCACATACTTCAGGATGGTGTTGGTGAGCCGACGTGAATGGGGTCGGGACCGATATGTGTTGGGCTTGAACCTCAGGGAGGATTCCTATGTACCTTTCCTTGGAAAGGATAAAAGTTCTTGTAGTTCAGAAGAGGTGTTTGGTGAACCAATGTGAAGGGGGTCAGGACCAATAGGTGTTGGACCTGAACCTCGGGGAGGCTTCCTACGTACCTTTCCTTGGCAAGGATCTAAGTCCATATAGTTTGGAATGTTTGGTGGACCGACGTGAAGGGGGACGGGTCCAATAGGTGTTAGGATTGAACCTCATGGAAGCTTCCTACATACCTTGCCTTGGAAAGGATCGAAGTCCATGTAGTTTGGGAGAGGTGTTTGGGGCTTACATGCTAAGGCAGCCCAGAGAAGATGTCATGGTCAATGCTTACTCTAAGCCCATGTGAGTTGTGCTTAGTGTGAGAAAAATGAGGCAGCAATGACATGACAATCACATCGTGAAAGGTGCATCCATGGGAAGTGGAATGGGTCTTACATGTGGTTAGCAGCCTAAAAAGGAAACAGGGGCTTACGTGTGGTTCGCAACCAAAAGAGGAAAACAAGGGCTTACACCTGGTTTGCATCCCAGGGAGATGGAGATTGGGACTTACTCAAGGATGGAGTCCCAGGTGGAAACAAGGCCCAGCTGGGGAGGGATTTGGAATGGGAGAGAGGAGGTTTTTGGTGCCCATCCCCCCCTCTGTTCCTTGGCACAGAAGAAGAAAGGAAGAGTAAGGGTGCTACCTCTTGCAACAAAGCTAGGGGTTACACCAAGATGGATTCCCTTCCCCGTGGACAGGCGCTGCTCCAAAAAAGAGGATCTCGTTCCATGTGAGGAAGATCTCACTCCCATGGAGACGAGTAGGCGTAGATAATGTTTGAGATGGGTCTCCCCGTGTATAGGGCATATGTTGAGGCCACCGTTTAACCTCATGTGCTGAGGACAATAGAGCTTGGTAGTTTAATGTCTTGCAGCTCAGATGAGGTGGGTTCACTTCACACCCCTAGGACTTACATAACTGGCACACTTTAACCCTTGGTGAAGGGAAGGCACCAGCAATGCCATGGTAAGGGGGTTTCATGGAGCGATCCATTGAGGGGACCACATTGGCGTGGCTATGTAAAGAAGCAATAGCTGTTAGCATTCCTATGTGAAGAATCATGAGGTGAAGCAATGCAATGGGAAGCACCACCCAAGGGACTTTAAAATCTCTTTGTACTAGCCTGGAGGGTCGTATGAGAAAAGGTTGTTTAAATCATTTGGTCTTAGAAAGAGGGGTTTTCCAAGAGGATGGGCTTCACAAAGAGGCTAGTATTCACGAAGAGGATCATCTTTGAAAAGAGACTGGTCATAAGGAATAAGTTTCACCTTGAGAAGGGAAAGGGCCACTAGGAGAACAGGGGATCTGTGAAGGTAAGACACTTCACGAAGAGGGGAGTCTTCACGAAAGGCCAAGGCTTTATGAAGTGCTACCATTAATGGAGTAAGGATCTGGCTTAGCGAATACCTTTTAGTTTTGGGATAATTTTGTGAAGTCTTTATGCTTCCCGAAACCTCGAGCACCACAAAGGGGCCCTTTCCTCTATGAAGGGCATGATCCTTTGTGAAGGGTATCTCCCTCATAGGTAGAGGTTGGAAAGGAAGAAACTTTTGACAGCTCTCAAAGGCCAAGTACCTTGGGGAATCCATGTGAAGGCTTCTCGAAGGTCTATGCGAAACAAGAAGGTGAAATTTCAGAGTAACAACGGTTTGGGAGATGGGTGTGCCTTTTATTTATAGGAAAACCATGGATCTGGGGGTGCTGATCTCACCTCAGAGCCACACGGGGCCACGGAAAGGTGCCAGTTTGTCGGCCCACGGAGGGCCTCGTGGTGGCCCTCGTGGAGGTGAGAGATGCCCCACAGGGCTTGACGGATAGGGCCGATGCTGGACGCCTCACGTTGGACCTGACTCCACGCAGGGCTCATCGCCAGCTCATACTCTCTTTGGGTAGGGGTGCCGCAGAGCTGCTTGCAGAACCGTCCGCGAGGACCCGGCGTCCGCCGCGCGGAGGGCTTCACATAGGGCATTTTCAAGGTAGTTAGGGGTCTCTTCCCAACCTGTTAAAGGTGGATTTTTCCAATTATATTGTTGATCTTGTGGGATGGGTCGGAATCATGTGTGTTTTCAGCTCTAACAAATCCCCCCCTCAGAATTGGAACCGATAGAAGGAGAGGGTCGAATTCTGAGGGCCAAACGCCGAACAAACCAGGAGGATGGAACTTGTAGTGGAACGAGAAGGTAGGGGCAAAGCAGGTCCACTGAGGGAGATACCTTACTCTAATTACAATGTGGTCTTCACGAATCATGCGTGGAATACATGGGGAAAAGGATAGCTGCAGAGTGCTTCGGGATCATCATGCCATTCATAGGTCACGTCGCGAAGCGGGGCGGAGGGGGCCTCGGAGCTGGGGGTGCCGCAGAGCCGGGGGCACCGTGCAGCTGGGGGCACCACAAATCAATCTGCCTATTCCACCTATATATAAGGGCTCAAAGGTTATTTTTTCGTTCCAGGATCTTTACGAACAATGGTGCTTGAGCCCTCTTCCTCTCTGTGAATGCTTTAGCAAACCGATTTTTTTGGTGTGGTACTTTGAAAATGATTTTAAGAGGACTAGAGTATCGTGAAGAACAACCTTCTTTGGTAACATGATCCAAACCCCCACGTATCTTCACGACACAAAGAGGGGAGTGATGGTCTTTGTGAAGGGTGTTCTAAAACGCTCTCGCCCAAAAAATACAAAGTCCTTCGATTTAATGGTCGCTTGGGTGGTTGCGTAAGAGGTTTGTGTTGATGCTACTCAGAGCGAGGCCATGGCCAATAACCCAAAAATAGGTGAGTAAATTAGGAGTACTTATAATCATACATCGTTGATGGAGCGGCTGACAGAGGTCCAAAAGGAATATTTGTTGTGCAATCATCTACCATTATATGGTTTCGATTTGCAGGATGAGGTCTTTATTCCTGACTCTAGTAGAGATGAGACAGCCTATTGGTTTAGGGGGACTTTTGAACAATAATAGTGGAATA
This sequence comes from Viscum album, assembly GCA_963277665.1. Taxonomy (NCBI): domain Eukaryota; kingdom Viridiplantae; phylum Streptophyta; class Magnoliopsida; order Santalales; family Viscaceae; genus Viscum; species Viscum album. Next base: position 55,086 of record CAUJRU010001358.1, read on the forward strand.
GGGATGTATATGGCCACATTAGGAAAGATCATACCCGAGTTATAGAAAATTTTCTATATAATCATATCAATAGCATTGATGATAGGGCACTGACACCAGAGACGTCTCCACCCCTATATAAGAAAATCCTCAATGTTGGGCTTGGAAATCTAGACAAGGGGTGGATCACAAGCTGGGACTTGCGCTAGGGAGGAAATTTTACAGACGACTGGGCTTGGGCCTACTGGGAATGTGCGTACTATGAGGAGTCTGAGCATGTCTTGAGGTGGATTGGCCGATATGAATCAGTGTGGGCCTTACAGTTCAGCGTCTCCCAGTCGAAGGAATTTATACCGAAGTTGCTGATATGATGGTCTCCAGATACCAACACTTTCCACCTGCACCATGGGGAGGTTGGCATCATCCTTTGAGACCTCCACTGAATTTTTGGCAACCCAATCCTAGGGTGAATTTATGACGAGTTACTCTCTACCATGAATTCCTAGGGAGATGGGGAGAAAATTCCACCTTTGGCATTGGAATTGCTGAGACTTGTGCCAAGAATGAACAAGGATAAACAGAACACCCGAGACATCCACTTCAAGCAGTAGTGTGGATACTTTACGTATTTCCCCTCAAAAGAGGGGACACTGCCAGCGAGGCCCCCTATTTGTCTATGAGGAGCTCAGTGGGGAAAAGTGGGTTCATACTGGCAGACCCTAGAAGACAGTCAGTGGAAGTTGTGGGGATAGAGTGTCAAGATAGAACAACGGCCTATAGTCAGGATTGTTTGGTTTATCTCAACGTTGATCTATGGGTAGATATTATTAGTAAGGGATGCCTATATGGGGGTGCGGCCAAGCACATTTATCATAGCGGCTTAGTTGGCTTGTGGGGATCGCATCAACCTAGGCATACCAATGCTGGAAAATTTGTACCAACTTCTCTGGAATGTTAGTGAGGGGAAGAGGCTACTGTGAGTATGCAGGCCATTCCATTTTTTGTACAGTTGGATCGTGGTGAACATGGGGGGTTATGAATACCTTAACCCTATTTCTCCACCAAGGATACATTCTCGCCCAGTGATTTTGAACATTGTGGGGATCACCCTGCTGAATCTAGATGTCATTACCATGCTGGGTAAAATGGGGCAAGCAGAAAAATTTATCTTTCATCCCGTCCCTTTTCCAACTGGGGCTATATCGACAATGGAACAAATACGATAGTGAAATGGTCATATCTTTTATCCTTTTGTGGTGGTGTGTTGGTGGAACGAGTGGATTGTGAACCCATATATGGACCATACACCCTGCACTGGTTTTCCCGACAATTCTGCTACCTGTAGAGGCTGACTCCCCGAGTGTATATGGTCGTGCGCCATGGGAATCACTCATGTGTGATGAAACAAATCTGGCAGATGTTTACAAGGGAGGACAGGAGAATTTTTAACGATATTCCTACATCCAATGCTACATTCGGATTGGTCCATGAGTATGCTCAAAGTTGGGAGGCGGCCTACCCTAGAAAGATGCTGAAGCAAGTGACCACCCAGACCAGTAAGGTTGTTCCAACACCACGACATTGGATAGTGGTGATAGGGGACACCAAGAAGGTGGTGCAGACACTTGCCAAGGCGGCGAAGCTGTGAAGTGGGAGCAGTAGGCCACGAACCGTCAAATCCAGGGTCTTTTTTGACTGGGGATGTTGAGTGTGAGGGGACAGTGCTAGGCCCAGTGGCTCCACTCAAGAGGCCCCATGAGGGAGGTGATTCATCTCAGGGATTTCGCAGAATCACCCATCAAGCTACTGGGAAGAATCTACATCTGGTATAAATCCCTTATGATGTCGTCTTCCCAAAGGCATAGAAGGACTGGGAAAAGAGAAAAAAATACCTTGGCATTAACGGTTTATGGATGAACCTAAACACGCATGGGATATTTTTGGGGGAGCTCGGCCTGGTGAAAGGAGGATTCAATGCTACTTCATCCAAGGGGAGAAAATTTGTAATGGAGCTAGAGGAGGTAATACATTCCAGCAGAGACCTATAACCGATGTCGCACTGGGAAAGGGTGTTGCTGAACATGACCACTCCCGAAGAGCCGATGACAGCCCAACTGGTGGAGCGCTTCCCCTTGACCGATCATACAGAATAATCGAGGCATGAAGAATCCAACATGGGAGACCCCCATATAGTAATGGAGGGGCCTCTAGGGAAGCCTCTCCTAAAGAAGGAGAGATACCAGCCTCAGGGGAATATCCTCAGGAGAGTTTTTCGCAACTTTGTAAGTAAGTTCCACTTCCTTTTAATGCACTAATGTGATCCCTGACTTTTCCTTCGTTTTTAACTAACATGAATCTATGCAAGAGAACCTTTAGTTAGCCACCCTCGCTGATGAGGATAAGAATGTGTCAGTCATAGAAGACCTAATGTCAGGGGCTGAAACTAGGGAGATGGTGGTGGTAGAGTCCAGCGATGCTGGGGAAGTAGGGGCGACATTCTCAGAAGCCTTGAAGCCTGAAATTGTATACTAGGGGCTACGCTCTGGCCTCCCAGCGATGGTAGACCCGAGTAAAGACCAAGGGGTAGACCAAGGTGAGACTCACGCTCCAGAACCATAATCATCATTTGGTTGGTCAAACTAGCAAACACGACCTTTACATACACAATTTCAAGGATGGTTCGTATGTTAATAATGCAGATGGCTAGAAGATGATGGATATTTTTCCAGATACCATGGTTGGTGGGTGGTACACCAACCATAGCCACCATGGAGGACTTCTATATTGAGGGCTGCACATTTCACATGTGCCGCAACTATTGTTTTGGCTGCTATTGGAGTTGGTGGCAACCATTTTTGAATTCCTAGGTTTGGTGGGAGGATTGGTGGGATTTGTGCCAAACTTTACACCTCCCACCATGGCTATTTAAGGAGGGCCAAGGGTGATTCCTCCATTATTAGATTTGAGCCAAGGGAGATCTCTTTGAGAGAGGGCCAGGAGAGCTCCATGTGATAGAAATCAAAGGGAGGTGTGGGAGGGGTCATTTGTAATCCTTGTTCTTGTGAAATAAAGATTATTTTTTCCCCATTCTTCTCCTATTATATCTTGTAGTGGTCAAAGAACCACAAAAAGTGGTATCAGAGCCGGTTCTGGTGAAACGGTAGCGGGAAGTGGAAATTTTTCCGGTGGCCGGAAAATTCAAGTTGCCAGGAATCGTGTTTTGAAGGCATATACTAAAAGCCTGTGTCAAGACAATTCCAACGGCACAAATGGTATCGAAACCGGAGCTAAAACGAGCTTCCTAGGCCCGGTCAAACTTTGGTCAAACTTTGGGTGAACCGTACCCCCTCGCTGGAGAAGAAGGTACTATTCCGGCGTGGGTGACTTTTTCGGCGGGTTTCCGGCAGATGCTCCGGCGTGCCACGTCATCACCACGTCATCGGACGATCTCGACCGTTGATACTCTTTTGATCATAACTTGATCAATCGGTATCCGATTTCAATGATCCAGAAGTTGATTCCACCATTTTCGACCATTCTGAACACAACGGTGAGCTCCATTTTTTCAGATTCTTCACCAATTATTAATTGAAGTCCAATGGAGGGATCATACACGGGAGGGATTATCTTGTTGAATTCTTCGAACTACTCCATTTGGAAGTCTCGAATGGAAGATCTTCTTAATGATAAGGATCTTTTTGACCCCATTGAGAATGAGGGAGTCAACCCCGATACCAAAAAGGAAGCGGAGTGGAAGAATCTAAACAAGAAGACGATTGACCAAATCTGCCAATGGATCGATCACAGCGTTTACCACCATGTTGCTCAAGAGACTGGTGCGTATGAACTTTGGACAAAGTTGGAAAATACGTATCAGTCAAAGACCACTCGAAAAAAGATCCTCTTATTGAAAAGGTTGATGAATCTTCGACTACAAAGTAGAAACTCTATAGCCGAACACACCAGCGAGTTCCAAAGCCTGGTTAACCAGTTGGTGGCTGCTGGTAAGACTCTAAATGATGAAGATCAAGAGAACCACTTACTCTTCACACTTCCCGATAGTTGGGATATGATGTTCGTCTCACTCAGCAACTCAGTGCCTAGAGGCAAACTTACCATGGCGATGGTAAAGGATGCACTGTTCAATGAGGAAGCCCGAAGGAAGGATGCGAGTTTCAACCAGACGCAAGCTCTCGTTCTGGAGAAGCGAGGGAGACAACAAGGAGGAGGTTGTGGGGCAGGAACTAGAGGTCGAAGCAAAAACAGAGGAAGGTCCAAAGATGGTAGGAGGCCAACATACAAATGATACCATTGTGGCATGGAGGGACATATGAAGAAGAACTGCCGAAAGTTGTTACAAGAAAAGGGTCAAAGTTACAACCAGCAAAGAAAAAATGAAGACACGCATGTGAGCATCACCAGAGAAGTTGTTCTTTGCTCTAAAGACGAATAAGAGACATGATTTCATAAATCAGGACAAGAAAAAGAATGGGTGGTCGATACTGCATCATCGTACCACGTCACGCCACATCGTGAGTATTTATTGACTTATCAAGCTAGTGACTTTGGTGCAGTTAAGATGGGGAATACCAGTTCGGCGGAGATTGTTGGCATGGGTGATATCCAAGTCAAGACGAATGTTGGATACACAATCACCCTGAAGGATGTTCGACATGTTCCAAGCCTTTGGCTCAACCTGTTATCAGGTATAGTCTTTGATCGACAAGGCTATGACAACATCTTCAGCAACAGAGCATGGAAGATGAAAAAAGGATCCATCATCATCGCTCGAGGACACATATGCAGTACGTTATACAAAACTCATGTGAAGATATATGCAGACAGCCTCAACACGGTGGAAAGAGAGATGTCGTCTAATATGTGGCATAGAAGGCTCGGCCACATGAGTGAAAAATGGTTATCTACCCTAAAAAAGAATAAGTACATCAGTATTGACAAGGATTCATCACTTGATCCTTATAAATACTGCTTGTATGGGAAGCATCATAGAGTTTCATTCAATACTGCTTCATCACGGAGATCAGAGTTGTTGGATCTGGTGAACTGTGATGTATGAGGACCCATGGAGGTGGATACACTCAGAGGTAACAAATATTTTCTATCCTTTATTGATGATGCATATCAAAGGGTGTGGGTGTTCTTCTTACGAATGAAGGACTAAGTACTGGAATACTTTAAAATGTTCCACGCCATGGTGGAGCGTGAAACTGGAAGGAAGCTAAAGTGTCTTCATTCAGAAAACGGAGGAGAGTACACATCCAAGGAATTTGATGCCTATTGCAGGAGTCATGGCATCCGACATGAGAGGACGGTCCCTCGAACCCTACAACACAATGGAGTTTCATAAAGGATGAACAGAACCATCATGGAGAAGGTCAGAAGCATGATGAGTTTGGAAAAGCTCCCTAAGCCATTCTGGGGAGAAGCTGTTCAGGTTTCCTGCTACCTCATCAACCGATCACCGTCAGTCCCACTGAATTTTGAGATTCCACAGAAGAGATGGTCTGGTAAACATCCCTCTTACTCTCATTTACGAGTATTTGGATGAATGGAATTTGTACATGTATCCAAGGAGATCAGGAAGAAGCTAGATGGGGGGATCTACTTCATGCATCTTCGTTGGCTATAGAGATGAGGAGTTCAGATACAAGCTTTGGGACCCGAAGGAGAAGAAGGTGATCAGAAGGAGAGATGTCGTGTTCCATGAGAACCAGACAATCGAGGACATTCAAAATCCTAGAATGACTCGAAGGGAAGGTGTTGAGGAATCAATTCATGATCCAACACCAGTACCAGCACCACCTATCAATGAAGAGGAAGAGGTGCAAGAAGACTCATCGGCAGCTGACCAGGAGGCAGTGGAAGAGGATATTGAGCAGGGGGAGACTCAATACTCTCCACAAGATGTTGCAGAACCATCACATGAGATAGGTGATATTGTGCCTCCTGAACCTAACATTTCACAGGTTTGAAGATCTTCATGAGGAAGGATTCCTTCAACAAAATATTCAGATTCAGAGTACTTGTTGCTGACTGATGAGGGGGAGCCAGAAGGATACCAAGAAGCAGTATCTCATCCTGAAAAACTCAATTGGATGCATGCAATGGAGGATGAGATGGAGTCTTTGACGAAAAACCAGACATACGATTTAGTGGAACTACCCAAAGGCAAGAAGGCACTAACGAACAAATGGGTGTTCAGGCTAAAGAAGGATGGAAGCAAAAGGGAGGTCAAGCACAAATCTCGGTTAGTTGTCAAGGGATTTATTCAGAATAAAGGAGTCAACTTTGAGATTTTTCACCCGTGGTGAATATGGCTTCAATCCGAGTCATTTTCGGATTAGTGGCTAGCTTGGACTTGGAGCTTGAACAGATGGACGTGAAGACAGATTTTCTTCATGGTGACCTCTCTAAGGAGATCTACATGAAGTAGCCTGAATGATTTGAGGTTTCTGGACAAGAAAACCTTGTCTACAAATTGAATAAGAGCTTGTATGGACTGAAACAGGCTCCCAGACAGTGGTACAAGAAGTTTGACTCATTCATGGTGAGTCATGGCTACAAGAGGACACAGGTGGACCAGTGTGTTTAAATCCAGAGATTTCAGAAGGGTAACTTTTTTTCTCTTCTACTTTATATTGATGACATGTTGATCATTGGGAAGGATGCAGTGAAGATTTTCCAGTTGAAGAAGGAGTTGTCCAAGTCTTTTGATATGAAAGACTTGGGTGTAGCTCAATAGATTTTGGGGATGCAGATCATTCGTGACAGAAAGAGGAAGTTGTTATGGCTATCTTTGGAGAAGTATGTTGAAGGTGTTCTGAAACATTTCAACATGGACAAAGCCAAACCAGTAATCATTCCTCTTCCCTGCCATTTAAAGTTGAGCAAGAGTTCATGCCCATTGTCCAAGGAAGAAATTGAGACGATGAAGATGATACCATGCTCCTCGGCAGTTGGAAGGTTAATGTACGCTATGGTGAGTACGCGACCTGACATTGCCCATGCAGTGGAAATCATGAGTCGTTTTCTCTCCAATCCCGGGAAGCAACATTGGAATGCTATCAAATGGATTCTGAGGTATCTTAAAGGTACCTCAAAGTTATGTTTGTGCTACGGGGAAGCTGAACCACTCTTGGAGGGCTATACAGATGTATATATGGCCGGAGATCCTGATAGAAGGAAGTCTACATCAGGATACATCTATACTATTGCATGAGGAGCTGTATCATGGCAATCGAGGTTGCAGAAGTGTGTTGCTTTATCCATGACGGAAGCAGAGTACATTGCTACTTCGGAAGCTGGAAAGGAGTTGTTGTGGCTAAATCATTTTCTCTAGGAGCTCGGATTCAACCAGAAGGAGTACAGGGTTCATTGTTATAGTCAAAGTGATTTGGACTTGAGCAAAAACTCCATGTACCATTCTCGAACGAAGCACATCGACATTTTCTATCATTGGATACGCAAAGTGATGGATCAACAGCTGCTGCGACTTGTGAAGATCCACACGAAGAAGAACCCGGCAGATATGATGATAAAGGTGGTCTCTCGAGAGAAGCTAGATCTTTGCAGATGCTCTAGTGGATTGTAGCTGGAGGGGGAGAATTGATGGATATTTTTTCAGCTACCATGGTTGGTGGGTGGTGCACCAACCATTACCACCATGGAGGAATTCTATATTGAGGGTTGTACATTTCACATGTGCAGTAACTATTGTGTTGGATGCCATTAGAGTCGGTGGCCACCACTGTTGAAGTCCTAGGTTTAGTGGGAGGATTGGTGGGAGTTGTGTCAAACTTGACACCCCCCACCATGTCTATTTAAGGAGGGCCAAGGGTGATTCCTCAATTATTAGATTCGATCCAAGGGAGAGCTCTTTGAGAGAGGTCCAGGAGAGCTCCATGTGATAGAAATCAAAGGGAGGTGTGGGAGGGGTTTTTTTTAATACTTTTTCTTGTGAAATAAAGATTATTTTTCTTCACATTCTTCTCCTATTATCTCTCGTAGTGGTCAGAGAACCACAATAGAAGACTCGAGGATCCACTCCAAATTGTGGTGTCGCTCCTTGTCACATTGAGAATGCTAGTAGACCAGGCCATAGTTCTCTATGAATGGCCAATGGTGGAGGGAGATGTTACTGGTGGGACAGAATTCAAGATGGACTGGGCAGACATAATCAAAGTGGAATCCAGTGATGAGGACCAATTCGAGGAAGACCCTACTACTGATCTCTTACAGGCGTTTCCTGCCTACGAACTCACCGACCCACTGGATCAGGATGAAACTGTCTCCGACGAAGAGGACGACAAGGCTGTTTGTCAATGATCATGGAAGCTGATCCATCGCTTTATCAGGGAGACCCCACAAATTCAAGGGTAGATCAGATGGGGAGGCTTAGTACCTAGCTATGTGAACTATGCACTGGAGGAGTAAATTACCAATTCCCTCATGCACTTATTTGGGATTACCTTGCTGAGAGGGTGTGGGAGGACACACGTGGTCTCAATTTCGGATGGCAGCAGAGAAGTACTACCAACATTCAAAGGCTCCGGGAGGCTGAACATGAATTATAGCGTTTAAGGGCATGGTCGAATGAGAAGTTCACTTTCCTCGATGTGCAGTCGAGGATTATATCGCGTCTGAAGGCCCAACTGGTAGGGACCTAAGAATAGATGAAGCACGCCTCTAAAGAGATAGACATTATCCTTGTTGATGAGGACCCTTCTTGGACCGAGGTTGATGAACTATGCCCTCTCACCTCCGTAGAGGAACAGGAGATAAACAGGAGACAACAGATCTTGGATGCCACAGGCCGGAGGGTAGCGAAGCTGAAATGAATTATTGAAGAGGTTAACCCATCCATGGGAGGGGATGATCCTTGGGAACTATAACTTGTGTATACCCATAAATGTGCTTTCATTATTTACTTGTTTATGTCGGGTGCATGTATAGATCCCGTTATTTGTTTTGGTCCACTACATACTTGTTACATTCATGGAATATCCAGCGATCAACCCCTAATCTCACGTGGGTCGGACCCGATGTGAGAAACAAGGGGTGACTACCTCGTTATTCCATCCAAGTGTAAGGGTGTTGACCAAGTTTTCAGAAATATGGGGTTTGAACAACCAATCTAGATTTCCAGGAAGAAAGAGGGGGGTCTGACTAGAGGATTGAGTTCTCAGAACAGTCGAATTTCCCTTTTTCCAATGTACTCTAGCGCACAAGCGGGGTAATACCAGGGGCGTTAGAACCTATCCGAACATAAGGGAGTGGAAAGTGTAAATCAAGATACCCAAAATTCAGAACACTATAGATGTGGCATGTTAATGAAGGATAATTGTTGACCGTGTACGAAACACAACATCCTTATTGTGTTAGCCTGGCATGGGGATAACAAATGAGGGTCGACTACTGACCATGTTCGAAACATGAGGCCTAACTCAAAATTTCATCCATTAGTCATCCAAAACATTTTCCCAGGACAATATGTGAGCCATAGGATGAGCATCAATACTGTTAAGGGGTTCATTTAGACATGAAAGAGGATGAGGGTCCAAATAAAGGACACACAAAACATGGAGGGTAGAGTGATGGGTTGTTTTAATGGATTCCAACACTCTTTAAATTACTCCCCCATTGTAAAGACATATTAGGTACATGCATCGGTCTAATCAGGGGTCATACCTACTACCAAACAGGACCTCTCTGGTAAGGACCTAGAATTCCTTGTAGTTTTACATCATACTGATAAAGATGTTAAACATGTAGTTTAAATGTCACACGGTGAGGACAGTGCACATAGTTTAAAGGTCATACTGCATGGACCAATATCAGGGCAGAGGGCCCATAAGGGTTAATGACCCTAGGGCTAGGGCCAAGGCCAATTTCTTGGGTGTCTCTATGCATCCCATGTGAATGAAAATCAATCCAAACGTAGTTCTTAAGCACGGTATGGCCAGAGACCAACAAGGATAGGGGAAACTCTCTATGGTGAGGTATCTGATGCATCAAATATTTATTATGGGGCATCCAGAACTTGTTCAGGGTAGAGCTGCAGTTACATGGTTCCCCAAAAGAGTTCAAGCCAAGGGGCCAAAAAAGAGGGGGTAGGATTTAAGATTCCTGGGTCTGAACCCGAAGACAAGATGCATGGGCATTCCTACGTATCCCATGAGTATTGGAATCAATCCATACGTAGTTCTGGAAGATGCCGTTTAGTTTTACATATTTTGGAAAGGACTTATAATGGTCTTAGTTTATGGTCATATATGTCGGACCATAGATGGAAAGAAGTGAGGGAGCTACATGGTGAGGTAATTATGAATTCCATCATGAATGAGGACTTGGAGTCTATATCACCATGTGTGTCCTTTGGGAGGTCTTAGGTCAAGAGACCAGAAATGAAAGTGACGATGGGCCCGAGGAAAAGTGATCGGGCATTCATACAAACCCCATGAGAATGGGAATCAAGCCATACATAGTTCTAAATATAGTACATATCAGAAGATATTAGTTTAAGGTCTTAGAGCTTAGACCATAGAGATGCGAAACTTCTTAATGTGAGCACAGACCTCGACCTGATCCCTAAGCCCACGTGAGTCAAACTCAGTGTGGGAAACAAGGTCAGAAGAGGTCTTTGTAACACATTGGTGATACACGTAAAGGGGAAGTCACTGTAGAGCCCCAAATTATGCCTTACCATGGCTTTGTCCTCGTAACGTGGAAATGCGCACTGAGGGATAGTACCAAGAGTGTCTAAATTACACTCACACATGATGGGGTAGAAAATGATGTGAATCATGCAAACAACATTTAAGGCTTGATGGGGTTGGCGTGAAGATGGAGGATAACTATTGACCATATTCGAAACACAACATCCATATTGTGTGACCTGAAATGGGAACAACAAATGAGCTCAACCGCTGACCATATTCATAACACAAGAATTGTATCAATTTGTTGTTCAAAAACCTCGAGGACGTTGGCCCGAAATGGTAAGAGAGCCCTTGGGATGAGAATTAATTCCATTTGGGGGTCCCATTGTATGTGAAAGATAATGAGAGCCCAAATGAAGGGGAACACGAAGCCTAAAAAATGGGTTACAGCATGTACAGGTAGAATCTGACACTCTAGGTTCTGAACCAGAGTACTCCTGGGCACATTGGTGAATTATCGAAGAGGCTCGAGGGTCCCAACTTAAGAGAATCCAACTCGAAAAGATTATTGTATGGAAAGGGAGTGAAGGGTGCTCAAGAGAGAGAGGTACGTGGTGTGGTTGCTTACAAGCCCGACGTGAATGGGGACATAAGTCCATACCACAATGCGTACCCCTTCCCTGGAAGGACTCAAGCCAACATTCCAGAATGATAAGGAGGTTTCTAAGAGATGGGGTTAGACCCGAATACTAGACATTCAGGAGGTCCTACGTATCCCATGAGGATGGAAATCAAGCCACATGTAGTTCTGATGAAGGATTTTGTGTAGTTTAACATCATGTAGCAAGGATACAAATAAGGAAAAGGTACCCCAATGAGGGATGTGTATGACATAGCGAGTATCCTAAGATAAATGAGGGGAAAATCACGTACCACATCATACAATCCCAAATGACAACTTGGTCCAAGGTGAAGGTTCTGGGCACAGCGGAAGCACGTGGTTGAATGTGCCCACTTGGATTTTTGTCATTAGCAATGATCAATCCAGGATCAATACGATGATAAATGCCAGTCTCGATAGATCGAATCACAAAAATAGACAAAATAAATAGAAAGTCCCGGAACCACAAAGTAGGATCATTACAGGTTGATTATAATTAATTTAATTAATTGAAAAGAAATACCTTTTCTGGTGTTCTTTCTTCGTTGATTTTTTTGATAACGTTCTGATGTGATTCATCGTTGCGTCGCAGAAGCCATGTGTAGACTTCCTCTAGAGGTGATCCACACATGCACCTCATATCTCTGGACGTCGCCAAAGGATTCTTCAGGTGCTAGTGTGGAGAAACCTTTACTTGCGTTGTCCACCTTAGACCGTCTTGATCCGATGGAAGAGGATCTCTCTCGGTCTTGAGAGCGTTCTTGGAGGAAGAGGTTCTTTCGGCCTTGAAAGAATTCTCCAGAGATGTTGTGTGTCAGAAAAGAGTTGGGGTTGTGAGGATATTTATAATCAGGTTTGTGGGGTTATAGAGTTATGACAATAAATAAACGTGTTACACGTTTTATTTATTTCATTAACTCTTATTGAAAACCTCATGTCGAATAATTAATTCCTTGACATGCACCCACGCTGATTATAATAAATATCATTTAAAACAATATTATATCCTCAAAATCCCGACTGGAAAAACTACACAGCGTGTATTAATAAATACACGGTGTGTAATTTTTTTTCATTTAAAAATACACGGATTGTACATTCAATGTACACGGTGTGTATATCTTGTTTTCATTTATTCATTTCCTTTCCATAAAGAAAACTACGCAGCATGTAATTATTAATAAACGGCGTGTACTTGTTTTCCATGAAAAACTACACGGCGTGTAATCTTTAATACACGGTGTGTATATCTTGTTTTTCAATTCCTGTTTCCTCCATCATTAAAATGATTTAGGATTACTTGAATAATTATTAAACCACGTATGGGAATAATCTTTATTCTACTTGAGATACTTGAATACACTTAGTGTGTGACCCTCTATGCCTCTTTCTCGTTGGCATTAGGCGAGCTTGCCTAAAGTCCAAGATTACTGTCTAGAAATGGGTAAAGGCACCCAAGAGAAATAAGTTGACGCCGCATTGACGTATCACCACATATGAATGCTTACTGTGAAATTTAATCCCTTTGTCTCGATATCTCATCAAGCAGGTTTCATGGCAGTGTCATAAACCTATATGCTTGATCCTTCATTCTTTGAATACCTAAAATAAACTCGTCGTTCACACCATTTCCATTGAATTTAATGTGACAGTTCTATTTCAATCAAAGGGCTGAGATATCAACTTCCATAAATGGAAGGGACAAATCCTTCCTTGACTTATCCAATAACAACATGTCACTCGTGACACACCCAATGTACCCTACTTCCCTCCAACTGTCTGCATGATGGTTTTCATCAGTAAATCTAAGTGTGCGATTCATGACATGAGTTAATGATAATCTTCCAGTCTAAGGACTATTACACACGCTCGTAGATAGCAATGTCTGATGACACCAAGACATGTAGAATTGCTACTGGCGGGTCTGTTCTCATAATCCCCCATCTTGGAGATTACCAAGTGTGAACTCCATGAGAGAGAGTCTCATCTTCTTACGAGTACTCACACACGATGGTCTGTATACTATGTGTCCTATCATAGTATGTCATCCAACCATAGAACTTCATTTAAGAATATTGTTATATCATTTCAAGGTTCTCATCAAAGCGGAGATCTGCCATGACCTTATCAATGCAACAAATGTTCCAGGACATTATTATATTATAGTCATGCAGAACAATGAACAATATATAATAAGTGAACATTTATGTAATCAAAGTACAAAACAGTTGGTTCTCAGGACACCAACCCTTACAAACTCCCACTTGGACTAGAGCCAACTACCTATGACTTTTAGTCCGCTAGACCTTACATGATGATCATGTTTCTGCTGAGTTAAGGCTTTAGTCAAGGGGTTCACCACGTTTTCTTCCATGGAAATACTGCTCACTGCAACTTCACCTCTTTGAGAAAAATACCTCAAGAGATGATACTTCCGAAGTATGTGATTTGTCTGCTGATGTGACCTTGGCTCTTTTGCAAGTGCCACCGCTGCAGTATTATCACAATAGAGTGTGATAGGATCTTTACTACTTGGTACTACATCCAACTCTTGGACGAAGCTTCACATCCATACTGATTCTTTAGATGCCTCAGAAGCTGCGATATACTCAGACTCTGCTGTAGAATATGCCACCACACATTGCTTTGAGCTCTTCCAGCTCACTACACCTCCATTCGAAATGAAGATGTATCCAGTCTGCGACTTCATGTCATCTTGATCAGTCTGGAAACTATCATCTACATGTCCTCTGATGAATAGTTCCTCATCTCCTCCATAAAGCAGGAACATATCCTTAGTACGCCTTAGATACTTAAGGATAGGCTTGACTTCCATCTAGTGGCGGTCTCCTGGATCAGCTTGATATCTGTCTACCGCACTTAATGTGTAAGAAACATCTAGCCTCGTACATAGCATAGCATACATGACTGACCCAATCAAGGATGCGTAAGGGATCCTTGCCATTATCATTCTTTCCTCATGTGTCTGAGGACACATTTTCTTGGAAAGATGAATGCCATGTGACACTGGGAACAATCCCCTCTTAGACTGTTCCATACTGAATCTCTTCAGTATCTTGTCAATGTATGTACTTTGACTCAAGCCTAGCATTCTCTTGGATCTATCACTATGGATCTTGATCCCAAGAATATATGCTGCCTCGCCCAAGTCTTTCATGTAGAAGCATTTATGCAACCATGCCTTAACTAACTGTAAGACATGTACATCATTTCCAATTAGAAATATGTCATCAACATATACTATTAGGAAAATGACTACACTTCCACTAAACCTCTTGTCGACACAAGGATCACATTCGTTCTTAACAAATCCAGATTCTGTTACAACTTCATCAAAACGAATGTTCCATGACCTTGATGCTTACTTTAATCCATAAATGGATTTCTGCAACTTGCATACCTTGTTGGCATCCTTCGGAGTCACAAAACCTTCAGGTTGTGTCATGTAGACATCTTCCTGGAGGTTCCCATTAAGGAATGTTGTTTTGACATCCATTTTCCAAATTTCAAAGTCATGGTAAGCGGCAATGGCCAATAGGATTCTGATGGATTTAAGCATCATAATCGGTGAAAAAGTTTCATCATTGCCAATTCTGTGACGCTGTCTAAAACCTTTTGCAACCATTCATGCCTTGTAGGTGCTGAATATCCCCTCCATGTCCAGTTTCTTCTTGAATACCCATTTATTATCAATAGGCTTTAAATCAACTGGAGGATCTACCAAAATCCATACTTGGTTTTGGTACATGGAATCAATTTCAGGTTTCATGGCTTCTTTCCACTTGGCAACGTCTATGCCTTCAACTGCTTCCTTGTAGGTAAGAGGATCATCATTTTCCACCCATAATGAGTCACCATCCTCAGTGACAAGAAAGCCATATCGTTCTGGTTCTCTCACCTCTCTCATGCTTCTACGCAGTTCTTGTGTCTCTAGAACAGATTTTTCTTCCATGGGGCTTTGTGGAATCTATTCTTGTAACAACTCTTGTGTATCTTGAGCCTCGACTTCATCGAAGTCTATCTCACTCCCACTATCTCTTTTGGAGATGTGCTCTCTCTCAAGGAATACGGCGTGTCTTTCCACTATAACATTTTTGTCTGAGGGGTTGTATAGGTATATCCCCTTGTTTCTTTGGGATATCCTATAAAGATCCACTTTGTGCCTCGGGGTGCAAGTTTTTACCTGAAGAGGCCTTAACAAATTCTTCGCTACCCCACACATAAAATTTGATAACATGGCTTTGCATCCACTCCATAACTCGTATGGAATACCATTTATCGATTTAGTTGGTACTTGGTTTAGTATGTGCGCTACTGTTTGTAATGCATATCCCCAAAAGGATAATGGAAGACTCGCATGACTCATCATTGATCTCACCATGTCCAACAGGGTGCGGTTCCTCCTTTCACTTACACCATTCCACTACAGTGTGTAAGGAGGAGTGAGTTGAGATAGAATCCCAAACTTCCGTAAGAAATCAATGAAGTCGTGATTAAGATATTCTCCTCCTCTGTCTGAGCGGAGTTTCTTAATCTTCTTACCAAGATAGTTCTCAACTTCATTATTGTATTCTTTGAACCGATCAAAAGAATATGACTTATACCTCATTAAGTAGATATATCCATATCTACTAAAATCATCAATAAAAGTTATGAAGTACAAGAACCCACCACTTACTTCAACTGGAAATGGTCCACACACATCTTTGTAAACTAATTCTAGAAGCTCTTTAGCTTTTTCACCTTTCCCACTAAATGGGGATTTGGTCATTTTTCCTTGTAGACACGCTTGACATACACCAAGTGGTTTTAGTTCGAAAGAATCTAAATACCCATCTTGATGTAATTTTTTCAAACGTTTCTCATTGGCATGACCTAGCCGGTGATGCCAAAGTTGGGTGTGGTATGAGTCATGTGAATTAACTTTGTTATCGATTTCCATTATTTGGTTTGTGTAGTCTAACACATAAAGGCCATTATATAAATGTGCCCTACCAAAACAAATGCTATCTTTATAAAAATAGCAACATCCACTTCCAAACTTGAAGATGAATCCATCAGTATCTAATCTGGATACTGAAATAATGTTTTTGGTTACAGAGGGTACATAATAACATCCTTTCAAAACCAAGACCATCCCCGTAGGAAATATGAGGTGGTAGTCCCCGACAGCTACAGCAGCAAGTCTGGCTCCGTTGGATGCTCGTAGATCTACCTCACCTCGATCAATCTTCCGGAATCTACTTGGTTCCTGTATTTGGATACAGTTGTGAGCACCACAAGTAGTATCTAATACCCAATTAGTAGAAATAGATAGATTGCATTCGATAACAAACACACCTAAAGCTTCCCCTTGCTTCCTTGCCTGGGTGCAGTTTTTCTTCCAGTGACCCTTCTTTCCACATTCAAAACAAACAACATCATGTTCCTTTGCCTCCCCTTTGATCTTCCTTTTCTTGGATGGCCTTGAAGAAGCTTTGGGCTTAAATCTCTTCGCCTTACCTTTCCTTTTATTCACCATGAGGACAGAAGTCCTTTCACGCTTCATGTCATTGTCCACTTATCAAATAAGGATAAGAAGATCAGACAGAGACTTCTCAATGTTGTTCATGTTGAAGTTCATAACAAAGTTTGAGAAGCTCTGGGGGAGTGATGTGAGAATGAGATCGGTACCCAGTTCTTCAGGGAGTTTAAACCTTGACCCTCCAAGCGCTCAATGTATCCAATGATCTTGACTACATGAGGCCCAGCTGGAGCACCCTCTCCAAGCTTGCTCTGAAATAGAGCCTTGGAGATCTCAAACCTTTCCTGTCTTCCTCTCTCCTGGTATAGACCACGGAGGTGCTCCAGCATGCTATAGGTATCCATGTATTCATGAGACTTCATGAGCTCACTAGACATCGATTATAGCATCAAACATTGAACTTCGAGATCATCATTCAAATGTTGATCATAGACCAGGAAATCTTCATCACTCGCCCCTAGGGCAGGAGAATCCGGAAGTGAGGACTCCAGCACGTAAAACTTTCGTTCATGGCGTAGGATAACCCGAAGGTGCCTAAACCATTCCTGAAAGTTACTACTGGTGATGATATTGTCTTTATCCAGTATTGATTTCAGAGAAAATGTGGTTGATGAGTTTTTCATCTTGATTCTACAATTTAAAAGAGCAGATTTATTATTACTTTCTTGATTACAATTTATGAGAAATGATGAATGAGTTAATTAATTATCCCACTATTTTATCATGTCCCAATGTCCCTCACCATTGAACTCAGAATGTCCTGTTTCTTTGAAATTATAGTGGCAAGGATCCATATTCCCCTTTGCATAACCCCAACAAGGGTTGGTCAAGCTATTTGAAGGTATTTAGTTAGGCAGGTCTTTGCCAATTCTGAGCTTACAGTTCCTTGATATGTTGAGTGGATTCCCCAATCCTGAAATCCTGACTTGTATTTCCTTAACTCTTACCTCCAATATTACACCAAGTCTAGCAAGGGATACTTCTCTTGATGTAATATGGTTAAGTCAACCTGAAACCTTTCATAAGGGCTTCCTTAATAAAAGTAAGTGTCCCAATAAGGGTTGGTCAAACACATAGTTTTACTGAGTCTTTCCCTTAATCAGGTAACGGAAGGCTTGGTCTGACTTAATATGGTATTTGAGGGATTTTAGTCCTTTATGCATAGTTTTCGCATTATCACATGCTTGTTAATATTAAGTGATGCTTACTTAAGTGATAAGCCATGTTCTGATAATGTTTACGCATAGTCCGGTTTTTATTTTATTCCATCTTTGCATGCTTGTTATTTTTATTAATTATGTGATCGCAAAAACACATAAATAATAAATAAACCATGAAATCAGATAGAAATAAAATAAGATGGCATGATCATGAGCTTCTATTTGGTTAGATTATCTAGCGGTTTTGATAAGCTAACCCAGACCTAGGGAAAACACCTTGAACCTGATGGTTCGTGTTTTACAGCTCCCACCTGTCCACCTTTGTATCTTCTTGCGTTGGTTTTTCCTCGGCTTCGGGATTTGAACCGTCTCCTCTGGCTTGGGAGATCCTCCATTACATGGGTTTACATTAAAGAAACCATGGGCACGTAGGCCCTACATTTTATTAGAAGAAGGCTCGCAGGCCAACAAATTTAAATTAAATAAATCTAAATGAAACCATACACATACAAAGGGTCTTTGGTCTAGCTCATGATCATCCATAGCATGAAATGAAATTTATGCATATTTTCAAATTCTTTTAACTTTTGTTTCATTTAAGATAAGTCGCACTTGAATTAAATTAATTATGATCTTATAATTAATTAATTCATTATCTTAAATTCCTTTCTGAATTTACTTGAGATTCTTCTCATCCATATTCCTTGTACGGGTCTTTGTACATTGGAGGAAACCTGGTGAAATTCCATTTCTGGAAAGTAAACGATGTGTATTTTATAATTACACGGTGTGTATTTCTTTTCACCCTTTATCCAAAGTACACGCCGGGGGCTTTGGCATGTTTTATTTACTTTGTAAATTTTGGAGTACACGGCGTGTAGATAAATCATACACGGTGTGTACTTCCTTGTTACGTGGTAACCGGCCTGGCAATCCTGTGTATGCGGTACGCGGCTTATCCTTGTACACGGTTTCACCTGGGCCGAAACAGACTACACAGCGTGTTGCTCCAACATACACACTGTGTATTCCATTTTCCAGAGGCCGTTCAATTCTAGTCAAGATGGCATGATTAATACTTAGGCATATTCAATTCACACGGTATGGTTTGGCAGACCAGTGCCGGTTCATTGAACCTAAGTACACGGCGTGTAGTTTTAATTACACATCGTGTAATCCCGTGTTGTACAGTCAGAAAGAGCGGCTCATCTGGATGAGTTCCTCGTTTTTATTTTAATCAAAATTAAAATTAAAAGTTTTCTTCTATGATATGAATTGAGAAACGAATAAGGAAGAACAGATCTCGTTTATTCAGATTTATAGAACGATTTATTTCAAATTGAATCAAATATAAATGCGTAAATTATCAACAAAAATTAAATAACTATAATAAACGTTGTAACCTCGCTATGATACCATTTGAAGGTTCCAGGCGTACTGGAAGTGCATGGGTGGATGTGCCCACTTGGCTTTTTGTCATTATCAATGATCAATCCGGGATCAATATGACGATAAACGCCAGTCTCCACAGATCGAATCACAAAAATAGACAAAAGAAATAGAAAGTCTCGGAACCACAAAGTAGGATCATTACAGGTTGATTATAATTAATTTAATTAATTGAAAAGAAATACCTTTTGTGGTGTTATTTCTTCGTTGATGTTTTTTATCACGTTTTGATCTGATTTGACACTGTGTCAGAGAAGCCAAGTGTAGACTTCCTCTAGTAGTGATCCACACGTGCACCTCGTATCTCTGGACATCACCAAAGGATTCTCTGGGTGCTAGCGTGGAGAAACCTTTTCTTGCGTTGTCCGCCTTAGATCGTCTTGATCTGATGGAAGATGATCTCTCTCAGTCTTGAGAGCGTTCTTGGAGGAAGAGGTTCTTTCAGACTAGAAAGAATTCTCCAGAGATGTTGTGTGTAGGAAAAGAGTTGGGGTTGTGAGGATATTTATAATCAGGTGTGTGGGGTTATAGAGTTATGACAATAAATAAACATGTTATGCGTTTTATTTATTTCATTAACTCTTATTGAAAACCCCATGCCGAATAATTAATTCCTTGACATGCGTCCACGCTGATTATAATAAATATCATTTAAAACAATATTATATCCTCAAAATCCCAACTAGAAAAACTACACGGCGTGTATTAATAAATACATGACGTGTACTTTTATTTCATTGAAAACTACACGGCGTGTACATTTAATGTACATGACGTGTATATCTTGTTTTCATTTATTCATTTCCTTTCTATAAATAAAACTACACAGTGTGTAATTATTAATACACGGTGTGTACTTGTTATCCATGAAAAACTACACGGCGTGTAATATTTAATACACGACATGTATATCTTGTTTTTCATTTCCTTTTTCATCCATCATTAAAATGATTTAGGCTTCCTTGAATAATTATTAAACCATGTACGGGAATAATCTTTATTCTACTTGAGACACTTGAATACACTTAGTGTGTGACCCTCTAGGCCTCTTTCTCGTTGGCATTAGGCGGGCTTGCCTAAAGTCCAAGATTACAGTGTAGCAACGGGTCAAGGCACCCAAGAGAAAGAATTTGACTCCGCATTTACGTATCACCACATACGAATGCTTACTGTGTAATTTAATCCCTTTGTCTCGATATCACATCAAGCAGGTTTCATGGCAGTGTCATAAACCTATATGCTTGATCCGTCGTTCTTTGACTACCTGAAATAAACTCGTCGTTCACACCATGGCCATGGAATTTAATGTGACAGTTCTATTTCAATCAAAGGGCCGAGATATCAACTTCCATAAATGGAAGGGAAAAATCCTTCCTCGACTTATCCATTAATAACACGTCACTCATGACGCACCCAACGTACCCTACTTCCTGCCAACTGTCTGCATGACGGTTTTCATTAGTAAATCTAAGTGCGTGAGTCATGACATGAGTTAATGATAATCTTCCAGTCTAAGGACCATTACACACGCTCGTAGATAGCAATGTCTAATGACACCAAGACATGCAGAATTGCTACTGGTGGGTCTATTCTCATAATCCCCCATCTTGGAGATTAACAAGTGTGAACTCCATGAGAGAGAGTCTCATATTTTTATGAGTACTCACATATGATGGTCTATATACTATGTGTCCTATCATAGTATGTCATCCAACCGTAGAACTTTATTTAAGAATATTGTTATATAATTTGAAGGTTCCCATCATAGAGGGGATCTTCCATGACCTTATCAATGCAACAAATATTCCAGGACATTATTATATTATAGTCTTGCAGAACAATGAACAATATATAATAAGTGAACATTCATGTAATCAAAGTACAAAACAATTGGTTCTCAGGACACCAACCCTTACACAAGGGGCCGAAAAGGTTGAGGGACCTGAAATGGGAAGTCCCAACCAGTTCATATTTTAACGTCTTGTAGTGAGGACGATGGTGCTCTTAGTTCAAGGTTATAGGGATCGGATCATATATGCCTAGTTTAATGTCATATGCAAGGGACATGTGAGTGGATAGGGAAAATCATCGTGCCTGTGGAAAACCACGAAATGGAAACAATGATATAGGATAACTATTGATCATATTCACAACACAGTATCTGTATTTATGTGAGCGGAGTTTGGGGGTGAACAATTGAGAATCAACCATTGACCATATTCAAAACATGGGAATTGTATCAATTTGTTATTAGAAACCCTCAAGGACATTGGCCCCAAATTGTAGGAGAGCCCTTGGGCCAAGCATCTACACTGTTCGGGGGTCCTTTTGGAAACCCAAATGATGGGGCAAGCGAAGCATGGCAGGTCCTATGATCGTGGAAAGGACGATAGATAAAAGAGGGATGTCTTAAGGGAATATGTGTGGAATGGAAAAATAGCCTTATGTGAATGAGGATGTGAGTCTATACCACACCACATAATCCAAGATGATAACCTAGGCCAGGGGGGATAATCGTACCACGATTCACTGTTTTATTCCACCCTTACACCACTGTTTTAAACTGGTTTTGTAATGAATATTCAAAATATAATAATAAATGGAACTTACTATTTGATTCAATTAATTAATTTTTATTACTGTTTAATATGGAAATTTTACTTGATTAAGTTTTTACATTATAGGAGGAGGTGATTTGGAGAGCCCACGATGGTAATCAAGCAAAACGGGCCAAATTGTGCAAGGGCCCAAGCATTCATGTGGACATAAATACATACTGTGGATACTCCGTGCATTAAATTGGTCTAAAAATCGGGTTTTTCATGTAAATTTGTGTGGGATACATTTCTCTAGAATACCATGAAGCCCAATTATCCCATTTAAAGTCCCATAATAGGCCCACAAGTTGAAGCAATTCTGGGCAGGCCAGATTGGACTACCCTTTTTTATTTGGGCCATAACTCGGGACTCGGAGATCCAATTGGGATGATTCAACCTCTCATGGACAGATAACTTGAAGACCCATATCTCCAACGAATTTCAATTCATTTTAATTCGTTTTGGTCAGTAAACCCGCCGGAAAAAGATGGAGTAAAATGTATGCCCTGAATAGTGACCCAATCTCTTAGGCACTTGACTTCTTTTATGGAAAGTATGATGTGTATGTCCAAAAAAAAACTCTCACCTCCATTATCTCATGTTTCACGACCAGTGTTGAAGGTGAGTTGAATTGGAGATCTTATTTCACCCATTTTAGTTCTCTTCTCCCTCATGTAATTCTAAGTTTCTTAGTGATCAACTTGGGGGGTGTCCATTATTGTAATCCTGAGCTCCACATTTGTAATCTTCGTAAGGTAATTTAATTTCCAGGTTTTTTGTCTATTGTTCTTAATTTTTACCTTCTGAATTTTTTTTATTCTGTTATTATCAAATAAAAATAAAAGGAACAAGAATCCCCGTGCTTCCATGCATAACCCGGATCTTGTGATGATTTGAGTGTGTTTGCCTCTTTTCTCACATCTTCTCTTTCATGAGTTTGCTTTTGGATTGACTTGTTTGATGATATACAGAAGTTATAACCCATTAATATGCATGTTTTTGTATTGAGATCAATTTTGATAAAGACCCAAATCTGGACATCTCATCATGTTGTTGATGTGATGCCTTGACTGAGTTCGGTTCTTACATCGACATAGTTTTATTGATTATGAGTGGTCGCCGATAATCAATATCATTGATCGATCAAATACTAGGTGTTTAACTAGTAATAACTCACATTATACTGGTTTCAGTGGGTATAAAATCAAGGAATCAATGATCCTTCCCATTCCCTTGAGAGCGATAACGGATTGAGCATCAAGGGACACTTACCCGGGTTGATCACGATTTCTCCAACCAGTTTCTCTCACTTAGTAGTTTAGTTTCAATTGATATTTTAAAATCATAGAACCCCCAACCACTTAATTTAATTTAATTTTTTTAACATAATCAGAACCTTCTTTTGTAATTAGTGATCTAAGGCTCCGTTGAGAGACAACCTAGGGTTCCTGCTATACTGCATAAATTCTAGTAAAAACTTAACCACTAATTTGACGCGCTTGACAACACGATCAAATTTTGGCAATGTTATCGGGGATCCAAGATCATTTATTTCATTTTATTTATATATTTTAATTCTTAATCAGTACTTTATTCAATATCCCCCCCCCATTTTATAGTTTTTTTTTAGTTTTTGTGTGTTCTTTCTCTTTCTCCCTCTCTCTCTTATTCTTCTTTTTTTCTCTATCTCTCTAATTCTATAGTATAACATTATATTTTATATACTCCTTTCATTTCTTAAGTTTTTTTTTAATTTTATTCACCTTCTATAAAACAAAAAAAAATTAAAAAAAAAGCAAACAAATAATCAATCAAATTGGACGTTGTTGTTGCATGACAAGATCTGGAAAAGAAACACTACTCGAATTTGACCCAAAAATTGAAAACTCACTCCACCCACAAATCAGATCATCTAGAGTAGGAAAATAAAGTAACACTGAGAAACCCCATTTGGAACCTCAAGTGTTCTTAAACCAATCAAAAATTGAACCAAATCAAACCCCAGAGATCATGGATGCAAATAACTGAACATTAAAAGAACTGACCACCCCAGATGTGGAGTACCAACCTGCGTACATCCAATATCCTGAGGAAGCGGCCAATTTTGAGCTAAGATCAGGCCTCATTCACCTCCTTCCAAAATTCCATGGTCTTCCCAATGAGGACCCTCACAAACATCTAAAAGAGTTTCACATAGTGTGCTCCACCATGAAACCCCAAAATGTGTCTGAGGACCTCATTAAGTTTAGGGCCTTCCCTTTTTCCCTTGATGGTGTAGCCAAAGACTGGCTATACTATCTGCCTACCATAATTGGGGGCTAGAATGACCTTAAAAGACTCTTTCTAGATATGTTTTTCCCTACCTCCCGAACTACATCAATTAGAAAAGAAATTTGTGGCATTAGGTAGTTACAAGAAGAGACCCTTCATGAATACTGGGAGAGATTCAAAAGACTTTGTTCAAGTTTTCCCCACCACCAGATTAGTGAAAAACTTTTAATTCAATTCTTCTATGAGGGACTTATCCCCATGTGTCCTGGAATGATTGATGTTGTAGTTAGTGGTGCCCTAGTTGACAAAACTCCTTCTGCCACTCGTGACTTAATAGCCAACATGGCTCAAAATGCACAACAATTTGGTACACGAGCTATTTCACCAACCTGAGGAGTTCATGAGGTAAGTCATTCATCCCTAGAAGAAAAGTTAGATAATAAACTTGATGAGATGCATACCATTCTAAGGAAATTTGCTCAAGCAGAAGGTAACTCACACTCTCCTCCCATTCCATTACATTGTGGTATTTGTTCTGATAATACTCATTTTTCTGAACGGTGCCCACAACTTCAGGATTCATCTGAGTCTTTTACTATAGTGTCCCTGGTCGTCCATTCCAACAAGAACCACCATTCAAGAAAAAACTATTTAGGACAAATCCAAACCTTGGGTGGAAAGCACAACCACAATACCGACAAGGAGGAAACTCAAGATACACCAAGCAGAACTGGTATAAAAAAGGCCAAGGTATGAAACCTTCTTATCCTTCAACATCTCTAAACAATCCTCCTCATCCCAAGTCTGAACCAAGACTTGAGGATATGGTGAAGAAAATGGCAACCCAGAACCTTTAGTTCCAACAAACCACACAATCAGCTATTCAAGACCTGCGAACTCAAGTGGGGCAATTGGAAAACACCATCAGTGAGATTTAGATGCAAGGTTCTAGACAACTACCATCCCAACCCATTGCTAATCCAAAGGAAAAAGGTAATTTATGTGCAGTTACACTTCATAGTGGTAAAGAAGCTTCTCCTTCTACTGATTCTGCACAACAGGTATGTCCCCCTCATGAAAACTCTCTTTCCCAACCCTCAAAAATTTCATGTAAATAAAAACAAGACAAAAATGGTAATCAAATTTTCATTGATGATTCAAATGAATAATTAATTCCTCTTCCTTTCCCTCAAAGACTCTCTAAATCTAAGAAGAATTTTTATAATTAGATTGATAAAGAAATAATGGATACATTTAAAAAGGTTCAAGTTAATATTCCTTTATTAGATGGAGTTAAACAAATCCCTCGATATGCCAAATTTCTTAAAGATCGTTGCACCAATAGAAGGAGGCTGAAGGGGAATGAGAGAGTCAACCTGGGAAGGAATGTCTTGGCTTTGATTCAACCAACAATGCCAACCAAATTCAAGGATCCAAGAATATTCACGATACCTTGTACCATAGGGGAGACCTTCTTTTCTGATGCTATTCTAGATTTAGGTACTTCTATTAATGAAATGCCTCGCTCCATGTATAATTGTTTGCAGGCTAGAGAGCTTCAACCAACAGGAATTGTCGTGCAACATGAAAACCGAAGCACATCACACCCATCAGGAGTGGTTGAGGATATCCTCGTAAAAGTTAAGAATCTCATATTCCCTGTAGACCTTTACATTATTGAGATGGAAGATACCCGAACCCAAGGACATTCCCCTATCATACTTGGGATTTCATTCCTCAAAACAGCAAAGACAATCATCAACGTTCACAATGGTATGTTGTCTATGGAGTTTGGTGGAGAAAAAGTAAGTTTTAATATCCTTGAGGCTATGAAATAGCCCATTAAAGTTCACTCCACTCTTCCTATCTATTCAATGGAAGTTCTCTCTAACGACAAACACACACAAAATTCTATCCTTGACCCATCCTCTGATTTATTTTCCTCTAATTCACCCATGGATGATTTGAGTTTTGGTTCTTCTTTTGAATGTTGTGTGGTTTCAGAAAAATTTAAATTTTGTACTTTAATTGACGAGTGTGTTTATTCTGAGATACCCATGACTATCGATGATTCTGAAAATCTCATTTCAATGGATTCTCTTTCCTTTGAGAATAAACATGAGTAGATAGATAGCTTCAGGGACCTCACTCCCACTAAATCCACTCCCTCAATACAAAAACCCCTGGTTTTGGAATTAAAACCACTTCCATCAAATTTAAAATATTCCTATCTTTAGGGTATTGACCAATTGCCTGTCATTATTGCCAATAACCTCTCTCAACAGCATGAATCAAAACGGCTTGATCTTTTGAGAGAGTGTAAAAAGGAAATAGGATGGACATTGGCTGATATTCCTGGGATTATCCCATCTATTTATATGCACCATATAATTTTGGATGATGAGGTTAAGACCGTAAGGCAGGCTCAACGCCGGTTGAATCCCACTCTCCTTAAAGAGGTAAAATTGGAATTCAGTAAATTACTTACTGTTGGGATCATTTATCCTATATCTGATAGTAAATGGGTTAGCCCAGTTCAAATTGTGCCTAAAAACAGGAATAAAAGATGTGTCAAATGAAAGGATTGAATTGGTTCCAATGCATGTGAAAAACAATTGGTGAGTCTGTATTGACTACCGTTGACTGAATCAAGCCACGCGGAAGGACCACTTTCATTACCTTTCATTGAACAAATATTAGAAATACTGGCTGGTAAGTCCCATTATTATTTCCTTGATGGCTATTTAGGTTATTTCCAAATCTATATAGCCCCTGAGGATCAATAAAAGACTACATTTACCTATCCATTCAGCACATTTTCATACAGAAGAATGCCTTTTGGGCTATTTAATGCTCCTGGTACTTTTCAGCGATGTATGTTGAGTATTTTTTTCTGAGTACCTTCAGAGTTGTATGGAAGTATTTATGGATGATTTCCCGGTTTATGGTTCTTCTTTTGATGATTGTTTGGAAAACCTAGGTTATGTCCTTCGCTGCTGCATTGAAAAAGATCTTGTTTTAAATTATTAAAAATGTCATTTCATGGTTGAGCGGGGGATAGTTCTTGGTCATATTATTTCAAATAAGGGAATTCAAGTTGATAAATCTAAAATTGAACTAATTTCATCCCTTCTATTTCCAAAATGTGTTCGTGAGGTGTGGTCTTTCTTGGGTCATGCTGGTTTTCTCCGCCGATTCATTAAAGACTTTAGTAAGATCACACTTCCCTTATCTCGGTTATTACAAAAGGATTCTGAATTTGTTTTTGATAAAAATTTTGAGTATTCTTTCAATTCACTAAAAATGAGTCTCACATCACCTCTCATCATCCAACCACCAAGGTGGGATCTTCCCTTTGAACTTATGTGTGATGCCTCTAACTTTGCAGTTGGGGCAGTTTTATCACAAAGGGTTGAGAAGTCCCCTCATGTCATTGTGTATGCCTCACGTACCCTTGATCATACCCAGGAGAACTACACAACCACTGAAAAAGAACTTATTTCTATTGTTTTTTCCTTGGAAAAGTTTAATTCCTATCTCATTCGGTCAAAAATAATTGTCTTTTCTGATCATGATGCCCTTCGGTTTCTCCTTAAAAAACCTGAAGCTAAGCCCTACCTCATTCGGTGGATGCTCCTCCTCCAGGATTTTGACCTTGAGATTAGAGATAAGAGAGGAGTGGAAAATGTGGTAGCTGACCACATTAGTAGGATTTCCCCACCACTGGACCATCATCTTGACTCACCTCTCCCTATTGAAGAATTATTCCCTCATGAGAACCTTTGTGATGTTGTGGACCTTACCCCCTAGTATGCAGACATAGTGAATTTTCTAGCAACATATAGGGTCCCCACTGATTTTATCACTTCAAAATCCCAGAGACTTAAACATGATTATCGATGGTAAATTTGGGATGAGCCATATTTGTGGAGGATTTATAATGACCAGGTTGTTTGTAGGTGTGTCCCTGAACATGAGTTCACCTCAGTTTTGAGCTTCTGCCACACATTGGATTGTGGGGGCCACTTTGGCTCTCAACGTACTACTCGAAAGGTCCTTGACTCAGGATTATATTGGAAAAAATTGTATAGAGATGCCCATAGGTTTTTTAAATCATGTACTCAATGTCAATTCATAGGGAATATCTCCAAGAGGAATGAAATGCCCCAACAACCCATGTTATTCTGTGAAATATTTGATGCATGGGGCATTGACTTCATGGGGCCTTTTCCAAATTCATTTGTCTTGGTGTACATATTACTAGCTATTGACTATGTTTCTAAATGGGTGGAATCAAAGGCTACTAGGACCAATGACTCTCGATTTGTTTTTGATTTTGTGAGGTCCCAGATTTTCAGTAGGTTTGGTCTACCAAGATTCATCATTAGTGATTAGAGTTCAAATTTTTGCAATCATAACATGAAAAACTTGCTTCGTAAGTATGGGGTTGTTCATAAATTCTCCACTTCATATCATCCCCAAACTAATGGACAAGAATAAATTTCAAATCGGGAAGTTAAGATAATCTTGGAGAAAACAGTACAACCCAATAGAAAAGATTGGATATTGTGCTTGGATGACGCACTTTGGTCATACTGTACTGCTTTTAAAACCCCGATCAGAATTTCACCATATAGGATTTTGTTTGGAAAGGCTTTTCACCTCCCAGTGGAGGTAGAACACTGTGCATATTGGGCTATTATGCAATGTAATCTGAATCTCTCATATGCAGGTGAGCATAGAAAGTTTGAAATTCCGAAGTTCGAAGAAATTAGGCATGATGCATATGAGAACTCTCGAATCTACAAAGAGAAGACAAAGGAAATCCATGATGGGATGATTCATCAGAGGAAGTTTCATATTGGTGAGAGGGTACTCATGTATAATTCAAGGCTAAAGCTCTACCCAGGTAAACTTCTCTCCCGATGGCTCGGTCCTTATACTATTACTGATGTTTACCCTTTTGGTGCTATACAGTTTTTGCATGAGAAGAGTTGAAAGAGGTTTATTGTTAATGGGCAGTGACTTAAACACTTCTATGAGGATTTTCCAAAAAATCTTGTGGAGGAAATCCACCTTCTCGATGCATCATACCAATAAAACACACCAGGTTTTATCCTTCCTTCTCACATTCTTAATTATTTCACTGAGGACATTTCACATTCTTGGTGTGGGGGTGGATACATTCCTGGGTTAGTTAGAAATTTTCATCGTTTTCTCCTTTCCTCTCTTTTTATCCTTCTTTATGGTATTTTTATTTTTCCCCATCAACAACTTCGAAGTTCCATGATTTGGTGACCATAAAGGGGGGAAAGTAAAAATACCATAAAGAAGGCTAAAAAGAATATTTTTATGAATTTAACATCAAGGAGTGATATTCTTTTTTAGTGAATTAGTTTTCTGACAATGATATAAATGGTTGTATCTATGTGAAACCTTTTGGATGATTGATTCCCCTTGTGTGAGTAGTTTTTGGGAAAATTGTGTCACTAATATCTCCACAAATTTTTGCACCAAACCACAAAGTGTGAATATTTATTACTTAATATAAGGTAAATATATGTTAGGTTGATATTTTTCAGCTTTAAATAATATTTTCATACATTCGTTCCTTATCTGATCTATTTCATTACTGTACTAGATTGACCTATACGTGTGTACCTAATGTCCAACTATTTCACGCCCTCAAAAAAATTGGTTGTGTCTTGGGTAGGTCAAAAACTACTCCTCTTCAACC
The DNA here is from genome assembly GCA_963277665.1 of Viscum album. Lineage (NCBI taxonomy): Eukaryota > Viridiplantae > Streptophyta > Magnoliopsida > Santalales > Viscaceae > Viscum > Viscum album. Next base: position 85,165 of record CAUJRU010001358.1, read on the forward strand.
TTTGATCTTGTTATAACTATTTCAATTAGTGTCGTGAGGAGATCAAACAAGGGTTGAGAGATGAGTGTGAGATTTGTTCTATATGAAACTTCTAAAAAATAAATAAATGAGGGGAGTGATGAAATGTGCATCATATGGGGATATCTAGGTAGGGAGATTATGGTTTGACTTCTAGGAATTCTTAAGTGAGTAGTGTTGTACCTATCGTACCCCTCGTGGTTTAATTTTCATGATCACAATCACTCTCTTTTTTATCTAATCTCGTTTTAAGTGTTTTTGTTGATAGGCAAAAGGTTGCCAAGGAATTGGGCCAAGAAGGACTGAAAGTGGACTGATTTCAGTCCACCGGCCAACCGGTGGATGACCACCGGCCAGCCGATGGAATCTTGACAGAAGGCATCCCTCTGTCAAGACCACCGGCCAACCGGTGTCCCATCACCGGCCAGCCGGTGGAACCCAGAAAGAATCCACACCTACTGCCTCCTCACCGGCCAACCGGTGGCCTCCTCACCGGCCAACCGGTGGTGCCTGGGCAGAAGGCCTCTCCCTTTTCCAAAGCACCGGCCAACCGGTGGCCAAGCACCGGTCAGCCGGTGGAGCCAGTCAAACTAGCCGTTGGGCTTTGACCAGACTTGTCCACTTGACTCCCAACAGATCCGAAGGCCTCTCCAACGGCTCCGAAGACCCCCAAAGGCCATTTGAGGGTTCCCCCTCTATAAATAAAGGACTAGGAAGCCCCAGAAACACAAGAAAGCCCACGAGAACATTTTTCGATCATTTGGCGAACCTCTGGCGCATTCCTTCAAGGATCCCCATTTGCTCCAACCCATTTCCACATCCAAGGAGCATCACCATAGAAGCTTGGGAGTGCTCTTCATCAACTCCAATCAATCCATTGGTGCCCAAGACTTCTCTACATTACGGTTTTTCTTGTTTTATCTTTTTGAGCATCATTTTGGGTTTGTGCCTACAAACCCCTATTTCTCTCATCTTCCTTTCATTTGGGTTTTCACACCACCTTCAAGGTGTGAAGAGGTTAGTCAAGACTTACCTTTAAAAGTCTTGAGTCATAGGTGAGCTAGCCTTCACCTGTAAGAAGGCTAGTGGGTTCTTGATCAACCATTAAAAGCAAGCTATAATAGGTTCTAGACTACCTTAAAGTCTAGTGGGTTTCTTGCTAAAACCATTAAAAAGCAAGCGGTAGTAAATCTCTCAACGGTTGAGTTGGGAGCGGAGACGTAGGCTTTGGTTTAAGCCGAACTCCGTTATCAAGTTTTGTGTCTTGCCTCTTTTATCTCCGCTGCACCTTTAACTTTGTTTTTAAATTGTTAATTATTTTTTAAAAGGCAATTCACCCCCCATCTTTCCATCACTCTCCGCCCAACAATTGGTATCAGAGGAAAAATTTGAGTAATACCCTAACCAGTTTCAAATTCAAGATCCTTTGTGATGGCTTCAACTTCTTTTGCCCCCGAAGGCTATTCTTTGGGTCGTGCTCCATTCTTTGATGGAACCAACTATACTTATTGGAAAACCCGCATGACCACTTTTCTTAGAAGTATAGGTTATCCTATTTATAAAATTGTCATGCATGGTTATTCTCTTTCTTCTCCCAATGAATCCAAATGGACCCAAGCCGATATTAAAAATTTCGAGCTTGATGGCAAATCCATGAACGCTCTTCATTGCGGCCTTGATCGTAATGAATTCAATCGAGTTTCCACATGCACTTCATCTCATGAAATCTGGAAACTATTGGAGGTTACCCATGAGGGGACCAACAAAGTTAAGGATACTCGATTGGATATGTACCGTCAAGATTTTGAGTCTTTTACCATGCATCCATCTGAAAATATAACTGAAATGTTTACACGTTTTACTGATGTTTTCAATGGGAGAAAGTCCCTTGGTGATTATGTGTCTGCAGAAATGATGGTCAAGAAGATCCTTTGGATCTTACCAAGCACATGGGCACCGAAAGTCACGGCAATCCAAGAAGCAAAAGACATCAAGAACATGCCGGTCGAAGAGCTCATCGGATCCCTCATGACCTACGAAATCACCATGAGGAGGCAAGCTGAAAAAGAAGGCAAACCGATCAAAGTTCCAAAGAACATCGCCTTCAAAGTTCAAAAAGAAGAAAGCTCCTCCTCCTCATCGTCTTCCTCTTCAAGCGGCGATTCAGAAATGGAGAACCTTGCCCGCAAAATGCACAAATTCATGAAGAAGCACAAGAAGAAGAAATCCCGCAAGGCTCAACCCAAAGAAAAATCCGAGCCCGAGGTAACATGTTATGGGTGTGGCAAGAAAGGCCATTACAAGCCCGATTGTCCACTCAACAAGAAAAAGGCCAAGCAAAAGGAAAAGAAGAAGGAATTCAAGGCCACATGGAGTGATAGCTCCACATCCTCCTCCTCCTCATCCTCAAGTGACAACGGTAAAAAATGCCTAATGGCATTTCATGAGGTATCCTCTTCCGACTCCTCATCCTCTTGTTCTTCAAATTCTTTCAATCATTTATCTTATGAGGATCTCCAACATGCTAGAGATCAATTGGAGGAAGGCTTTCACGAACTTTCTTCCAAATTTATTGCTTTAAAAAAGAATTTAAAAAAACATTCTTCCGAAAAGGAACAACTTCTCAAAGAAAAGGAGGAGTTGTCCCTCAAGATCCAAAACATTCCCGATGTTGATTCTATGGAATTAACAATCAAGGATTTAAGGGAATCTCTTGCCAAGTTCACCCAAGGTGAACATAACCTTTCGAAGCTCCTTGGTTCCCAATGCATATCTAGAACGACCCAAGGGCTTGGCTATTCCAAGAAAGCTTCCTCTTCCCATGCTCCAACTATTTTTTTAAGGGGGATCTCCCAATATAAATTTTGCAACTATTGTAAAAAACCCGGGCACTTAATTTATGAGTGCGATTGCAAAAATTCCCGGTATGGAAGGCCCAAAACCATTTTCTTTAATGATGAATTTCATAGGATAAGACCCGCCACTAGACAAGTATGGATTGAAAAATCCCTTTTAGCGAATCTCACCGGACCAAAATTTGTCTCGGTTCTAAAATCCTATCCCCGGTGATTTGTTGTTTTTATTTAGGGGGAGTTAGGATCATTTATGTCTTTTTGCGATTTTCTTTCAAAACATTCTTTTCAAAACTTTTAATTCAAACCTTTCAATTCAAAACTTTCAATTCAAATTTCAAACATTTCAATTGGTTTAAAATCTCTATCTTGTTTTTCGATCCTTTCCCTCAATCAAGTTTTATGCCCCGTGCTATTTTGATAATCACAAAGGGGGAGAAATTCTTGGTTGATTGGGGGAGAAATCTTTCTCTCATGCTTTGATTTACTTTTCAATTTATCCTTTAAAGCATGCCTTTCATTTCAATCTTTTACATTGCTTGTTTTGGTGATTGTGATCATCAAAATAGGGGGAGATTGTTGTACCTCTCGTACCCCTCGTGGTTTAATTTTCATGATCACAATCACTCTCTTTTTTATCTAATCTTGTTTTAAGTGTTTTTGTTGATAGGCAAAAGGTTGCCAAGGAATTGGGCCAAGAAGGACTGAAAGTGGACTGATTTCAGTCCACCGGCTAACCGGTGGATGACCACCGGCCAGCCGATGGAATCTTGACAGAAGGCATCCCTCTATCAAGACCACCGGCCAACCGGTGTCCCATCACCGGCCAGCCAGTGGAACCCAGAAAGAATCCACACCTACTGCCTCCTCACCGGCCAACCGGTGGCCTCCTCACCGGCAAGCCGGTGGTGCCTGGGCAGAAGGCCTCTCCCTTTTCCAAAGCACCGGCCAACCGGTGGCCAAGCACCGGTCAGCCGGTGGAGCCAGTCAAACTAGTCGTTGGGCTTTGACCAGACTTGTCCACTTGACTCCCAACGGCTCCGAAGGCCTCTCCAACGGCTCCGAAGACCCCCAAAGGCCATTTGAGGGTTCCCCCTCTATAAATAAAGGACTAGGAAGCCCCGGAAACACAAGAAAGCCCACGGGAACATTGTTCGATCATTTGGCGAACCTCCGGCGCATTCCTTCAAGGATCCCCATTTGCTCCAACCCATTTCCACATCCAAGGAGCATCACCATAGAAGCTTGGGAGTGCTCTTCATCAACTCCAATCAATCCATTGGCGCCCAAGACTTCTCCACATTACGGTTTTTCTTGTTTTATCTTTTTGAGCATCATTTTGGGTTTGTGCCTACAAACCCCTCTTTCTCTCATATTCCTTTAATTTGGGTTTTCACACCACCTTCAAGGTGTGAAGAGGTTAGTCAAGCCTTCCCTTTAAAATGCTTGAGTCATAGGTGAGCTAGCCTTCACCTGTAAGAAGGCTAGTGGGTTCTTGCTCAACCATTAAAAGCAAGTTGTAATAGGTTCTAGACTACCTTAAAGTCTAGTGGGTTTCTTGCTAAAACCATTAAAAAGCAAGCGGTAGTAAATCTCTCAACAGTTGAGTTGGGAGCGGAGACGTAGGCTTTGGTTTAAGCCGAACTCCGTTATCAAGTTTTGTGTCTTTCCTCTTTTATTTCCGCTGCACCTTTAACTTTGTTTTTAAATTGTTAATTATTTTTTAAAAGGCAATTCACCCCCCCTCTTGCCATCACTCTCCGCCCAACAAGTAGGTCTTGAAATATTATTGCAAAGGATGTATGGTAGGTTCGGTGGACAAAATCATTTAAGCTGAAAAATGTTAAAATAACCTATATTTATTGAATAGCAAGTGGAAAGAATTACATGGAATGGTTTTCACACACACACATGGAGAGTTAGTTTCATGGTTGACTTCTGAATTCATTTCTCAATTTGGTATCATGAATCTTTTTGAATTTCACTATGATATGACTTATGAGACATCTTTTTCTATTTTCACTAGAAATAACTCCTTGGTGTGGTCCGTGCATTGATCACATTACTTCAAATAAAATTTCATCAAATGTTAAATCGTCATGATTTTGGGAAAATACATATATGCATAATTTTATTTGGATATGTGAATTTTCCTAGGAGTGCAAATGTTTAGGTGTGGGGGTGTGATCATACCACGATTCACTATTTTATTCCACCCTTACACCGCTGTTTTAAACTGGTTTTGTAATGAATATTCCAAATATAATAATAAATTTCACTTACAGTTTGATTAAATGAATTAATGTTTATTACTATTTAATAGGGAAATTTTACTTGTTTAAGTGTTTACATTATAGGAGGAGGTGATTCGGAGAGCCCACGATGGTAATCAAGCAAAACGGGCCAAACTGCGCAAGGGCCCAAGCATTCATGTGGACATAAATACGTACTGTGGATACTACGTGCATTAAATTAGGATACAAATTGGTTTATTCGTGTATATTTGTGTGGGATACATTTCTCAAGAAGACCATGAAGCCCTATTCTCCCATTTAAAGGCCCATAATAGGCTCACAAGTTAAAGCAATTCTGGGCGCGCCAGATTGGACCACCCTTCTGTATTTGGGCCATAACTCGGGCCTCGGAGATCCAATTGGGCTGATTCAACATCCCATTGATAGATAATTTAAATAATCACCTCTCCACATAATTGAAAGTAATTTTCACGCGTTTTGGTTAGTCAACCATCTGGATAAAGATGGTGTAAAAAGTCTGCCATGAATAGTGACCTAGTCTCTTAGGCACTTGACATCTTTTGTGGAAAGTGTGATGTGTATGTCCATAAAAACACCTCTCACCTCCATTCTCTCAGGTGGAACGACCAGTGGTGAAGGTGAGTAGAATTATAGAGCTTCTTTCACCCATTTTAGTTCTCTTCTCCCTCATGTACTTCTAAGTTTCTTAGTGATCAACTTGGGGGTGTCCATTGTTGCAATCCCGAGATCCACATTTGTAATCTTCGTAAGGTAATTTAATTTCAAGGTTTGTTGTCTATTGTTCTTAATTTTTACCTTCTGAATTTTTTTTTATTCTGTTATGATCAAATACAAATCAAATGAACAATAATCCTCGTGCTTCCTTGCATAACCCAGATCTTGTGATCATTTGAGTGTGTTTCCCTCTTTTCTCACCTCTTCTCTTTCATGAGTTTTCCTTTGTATTGAATTCTTTGATGATATCCAGAAGTTATAACCGATGAATATGCAAGTTTTTGTATGGAGATCAATTTTGATATAAGACCCAAATTTTTACATCTCATAATGTTGTTGATGTGATGCCTTGATTGAGTTCGGTTCTTACATCGACATAGTTTTATTGATTATGAGCGGTCGCCGATAATCAATATCATTGATAAATCAAAGCATAGGTGGTAACCTAGGAAGAACTCACATAATATTGGTTTCAGTGGGTATAAAATCAAGGAATCAACGATCCTTCCCATTCCCTTGAGAGTGATGACAGATTGAGTATCAAGGGACACTTACCCGAGTTGATCACGATTTCTCCAACCTGTTTCTCTCACTAAGTAGTATAGTTTCAATTGATATTTTAAAATCATAGAACCCCCAACCATTTAATTTAATTTAAATTTTTTTAACATTATCAGAACCTTTTTTTTAATTAGTGATCTAAGGCTCCATCGAGAGACGTCCTAGGGTTCTTGCTATACTACAGAAATTCTAGTAAAAACTTAACCTCTAATTTGACGTGCTCGACAAAGCGATCAGGGGCTGAAAGGGTCGAGGGACCTAAGGTTGGGATTCCTAGACAACTATTTCTATATTACCCTTAATATGGGTATTTCCTTACCACATCTCCTAAGCTCATGTGAGCAATGCTCAGTGTGGGAAACAAGGAGTATGAATGGGCTCTCCCAAGCATATAGGGGTATGACAGCTAGACTAACACTACTACCTGAGGCATACTAAATCTTGAAGAGACAGTGGGGTATAATGAACCACTACACTCAATATTTGGGACATATGGGGGTGGTTACAGTGACAAAGGATAGCTGTTAACCTGGTTCAAAACACACCATCCATATTGTGTGACCGGAAATGGGAACAACAAATGAGCGCTGACTGCCGACCATATTCGCAATGTGGTACTTATATCAACTTTTCATTTGAGGTACTCCAGGGAGTTAGTCCAAAATGATAGAAGATCCCTTAGGCTAAGTATCCCTATCATTCGGGGGGCCCTTTCAGATGTGAAAGATGACAGAGTTCTAAGTAAAGGGCGTGTGTGGATCATGAATGTTCCCATGCAATTTAACGTCAAGCAGGATGGTGAAAGAGGTGGAGATATCCAGGGAAGGGGATATATGGTGTGGTCATGATGAATCTAATGTAAAGGAGGTAAAAATATGGCACCACACCATGTTTTCTAACCTAAGGGGAGATTTTGAAGTTGGGGTTGGTCCCACAAACAAAATGTCTAGGCGTTCCTATGTATCCCACAAGGATGGGAATCAATACATATGTAATTCTTGAAGGTCATGCAGTTTAGCATCGTGCGGTGAGGATGTGGGAGAATATAATAATGAGGAGGGGAGCACATGGTGTGATCATCGTAACCCTAACCTGGGTGGGGCCAAAGAAGCCAACACAACACCATCTAGGATCCTCTAAGAGAACTACACCTAGGGGGTAGTCAAAGAGGAAACAGGGGGCTGGACTCAAGACGAAGTGTCTGAGCATTCCTACATATCCCATGAGGATGGGAATCAATCTATATGTAGTTCTTGCAGTTTAAAATCTTGCAGGACAATATACAGTTTAATGTCATGCAGGAAAAGATACAATTTAACATCCTACGTGAAAAAATACGATTTAATGTCATGCGTGGAATAATAGTTTAAGGTCATGTAGGACCCGACAATTTTAGGTCATGTAGGACCACATATAGTTTAATATCATGCATGAAATAACAGTTTATAGTCATTTAGGAATGGATACATTTAAAATCATGTTGGATGACATATAGTTTATTGTCATGCAGGACAACATACAGTTTAACGTCATGCGGGATAAGAGGTACTTCTTCCACTCTCATTTTAAAGTCATGAAGGACAAATGATGAATAGTTTTATGTCCTTCAGTTCGGATGAACCACACATTTTAACATCTTGTGGTATGGATGGAATAGTTTAAGGTTATGTGGGACCATGTACCGCTTAATGTCCTACAGGACGACATACAGTTTAATGACATGTGGGACATAACAGTTTAAGGTCATGCAGGACCCAACAGTTTAAGGTCATGCATGACCGTCTACAGTTTAAGGTCATTTAGGACCACATTCTCTTAGGAAAAGTACTTCTTGAGGAACTTGGCATTGGTGGGAGAAGTTATACGCTCACCATCCATGGTAACCAGGGAGTATGCACCATTAGGGTAAACCTTATGAATGATGTAAGGTCCTTCCCACTTGGGCTTTAACTTGGGTGGTTTTCATCCAGGTGTCATTGGTGTTCTTAAATCCAACACCAAGTCACCATGCAAGAAATATAGGAGGTGAAATTTCATGTTGAAATCTCTAGTTATCTTGTTTGGATGCCTTTTCAGATTGTGCAGAGCATACATCCTATTCTCATCAAGTGATTCTAATTCAGCCAGATGGATTTCAGCTACTTTATCTAGTGATTTATAATCATAGATATCCATGCATAATGAAGGAAACTAAATCTCGATGGGTAGGACGGCCTATATTCCATACACTAGGGAGTATGGCGTCACCTGTGTTGAATTATGATTCGTCATCCGATAAGCCCATAGGGCATTGGGGAGCTTTCCCAGACAACTCTTCTTGTTCTGACCAACCATTTTCTACAGAATGTTATAGAGGGTTTTGTTGAACGCATCAATCTACCCATTTTATTGCATGCGGTAGTGGGTTGTATGGTTAGAATGGATGTTGTACTTGGTGTACAATTTATTCAACTCTGATACTTGGAAGTTGGTATCGTTATCAGTGAGAAAGACATGAGGGACTCCAGATCGATAGATGATGTAAGAACTCACAAAGTCAGTGATAGAATGGGATTTTACCTCCTTGAGTGGAACTGCCTCTGCCCACTTGGAGAATAATTCCATAGCGGTCAGGATGAACCTGCACTGGCGAGCTGTCATCGGTGGATATGGTCCCATGACATCGAGCCCCCAAACCATAAAGGGCCAAGAGTACTTGGTAGTGTGGAGGGGCTCTAGCAGGTGATACACAAAGTTGGCATAAATTTAGCATGCATGGAAACTCTTGGAAAACTCGATGCAGTCGTGGATCATGGAGGGCCAAAAATATCACATCCTCTGGATCTGGTGGGATAGTTTTGGCCTAGTCGGATGAGCCCTACAGGAACTTGCATGAACTTCCTACATGACCTAAGAAACCTTGACTCCATGAATGCAATGGATGAGAACCCCATAAAACTCACACCTATAGAGGATCTTCTCAAGACCAAGACCACTCTAGAGGGTAAAATGCAGTGTGCGTCATCAAATTCGATCTTTCTTGGATCGACCTACCGAGAGATTACCATTATGGAGGTACTCGACAAAGGAGGTTCTCTAGTCATGAGTCACCTCAATCACTACATCTAGGGAACTTGGAGGTCCTGACATGGAGGAGACGATGGTAAGGTGGCTTACTTGCGGGCTATCATCATCATCTGGAGTGACGAGAGTGATGACTCTCGGGTGCGACATGTGGATAATCAAATCATCATATTCAGGCTCTAGAAGTGATGCATCTAGGATGTCTGAGGCATCAGCTCGATCGTTCTGGTATCGAGGGACATGAGTAACTTCTGGATAAGATGGGAACTGGGCCATCAGCTGGAGGGTGCATTCCAATAGTGGTACGAGCTCTGGATATCTGAAGACATGGTCACCTTTGATGTGCTTCACGACTAGTCCGGAGTCCCCTTTAACATGAAATTGGGGAACTTCAATCTCGAGGGCCATCTTGAGGCCAGTAATGAGAGCCTAGTATTCTACCTCATTGTTGGTGCATCCTTTTGATAGAAGGAATGAATATGGTAGAATTCTTATGATGGGGTGATAAAGATGATGCCCAAGCCTACTCTTTTGAGTCTGGGATCATTGAGCCTTTTGTCTATAGGGCTCCGGGAAGCACCATTGAAGTGCCTTTGCCAACACAGGATGGATTGGTCTATCGAGAGAATTGCCTCATTGGGAAAATCAAGGTCCAGGGACTGGTCCGCAAGAGCTGGATGGGCCACGAGGAAATACTCCAATTATTTCCCCTTGATATCCTTTTGAGGAACAAACATGTTGTCGAACTATTGGAAAATCACTACCCACTGAGCTAGACGGGATGTCAACATGGGGAAGTTCATGATGTACTTCAGCGGGTCTACCCGGGACACCAACTGTACCTCATGGTGATGCAAGTAATGTTGCAATTTCAATACTATGAATACCAGTGCAAGGGATATAGAATTCCACCTTTTTTATTTCATAACTTTTCATTACATTTTACTAACAAATGATCTTTAAAGTCTAGTGTCTTGGAAATATGGAACATAAAACATGAGAATATTAAACATATTCTAATCCAATTGTAATACTTCCTCAAAGATTCATTATAAGTACAATTACTACATCTCATAACCTAAAGACATACATCAAAGTAAAGGGTGAGCAGAAAGCCCAATAAGGAAAGCAAGGGAATCAGTTTACTTGTGATATCAATCAGAACATGATGAAAAACATAAAGACATGAGAAATGGAAGTAGAGGAATTTCATAATGAAAATAACTTGAACCATAACATGAATATGTGGCTACAACATTTAATTTATACATTCATGAATATATCACCAATGTTCATCCCCAAGGTTTCATAAAAATTACGAAGGTTATTCACCAAGGTATCATGAAACTTGTCATCTCTAGAGATTAAATTCTTTACCCAATGCATTGGAGCACTATTAAGGAGTACCCTTAATATGTATTTACTTTCATGTGATCCACATAGATAAAATCAAACATTTTATAAATAACCCAAATAGAATAAAAGAAATGGGTTTCATTTCAAAATTGTGACGTTTTAAAAGTGCTTAGAAATATGATCGTTATGTCTTTTATAACCTTTGCAAAAGGAAAGAGGGTTTCTTGTATGTCAATTACAGAATAAAATAGATAAATTTTATGTGTTGATTAATACATATAGAAATGAAAATTTATTTGGGTATTAAGATAAATAAAATAAGATAATTTCCTGAGAAAAAGATAGATATATTTTGAGACAAAATTCCTGCAGCATAATAGCTATATAACATGGTTTTAGAAAACAATAAAATGAGAGGGGACAAATTTCTACCATCAATAAATGAATCATTTATAGTAGAGGTACAAAATAAAAATAAATAAGATCATGGTATGGATATTTGAAGGAAATACCATATGAAAATGAAACTCTAAAGAAAAGAGAAGATGTGATTTCTTTTACTAAAATTCAGCAGCCTAACAACATCACTTAAAAATTCAGAAAATAAGTTTATGAGATAAGAAAGGGTCTCTAATCATTTTTACATGAAATGGAAAGTATTAATAATATATAAGAACATATCCTCACATAATAATATGGAAATTGGAATACATAACTTAAAAGAAATAATTACTAAAAGAGGAGGGTGGAACGTTCCCTTACCTTGAAGAGTAACTTCAAAATATTGAAGGTTGGTACCTTGGGGGGATTTAGGGCACCTTGGGAGGACTCCTTGGGAGGTAAAAAGACTAGAAATTATTTTAGGAGGATTTCATAATGAAATGAATGAGGGAATGGCATGGTATTAATAGAAAAAGTGAGGGAATATTTAATTAATTTCCAAGGGACACCTCATCGGTGGTATTTTAAAAACCATGGGCTTTCCCATGGTATTTTCCCATGGTATTGGCCACTTGGGACACCTCATAGCATATATTACTATTCACAATTCGACCAAAATGATTACATCATTATTACACCATTAATGGTGTCATTAAACACACGAAACTCAAAATTGTATTTTCACTATTCACCAAAAAACAAAAAAATTTATAAAAATATCGTAAATTCACCCTAACCTAATATCAATTCTATAAATTCAAAAATAAACTCCATTTTATGAAAATAATTTTCTAAATATTTTTAATTTAATTTTTTAATAAAATCATTATTTATTCAAAAAAATAACTATAAAACTATAACTTATTTTGTAATACCTTGAAAAAGTAATCAAGGTCCCATAAAATTATCATATAACCATAAGATAATAAAGTAAAAAATTTATGATTACATTTTTTGAAAGTAAATTTTAATTTTAAATTATGAAATTAATTATAAAATTTTAAATAAAATATTTATGACCTATAAAAAATAAAAAACATATACTATGATCATTTTTTCACTTTTAAGATATCTAAATTATATTTATACATTCACCGGTGAAGTTTCTTTTGGTCGATTTACTATTATTTACTATTCATAAGGGTATGTTACTATTCATAATTTACTATTTACTAAAAAAAGTTGATCTTATTAGACTATAAATTTCTTATTGATCACAGTTGTAGAAAACCATTTTTTGAAAATCATTTCACATTATTAATTATTTAAAGTCTACATGAATATTCTAAAATACCCTTTTTACAAAATTCATCAATAATATTCATCCTATATTTATATGAACATTTTAAAATCACAAATTTTACCATAATAATGAATAAAAATTTTATTTATACCAAGGGATTACAAAAATTATCTAAGTCGTCATTATATATCCCCTTATAACACCTATATAGGACCTAATTGTAAGGTGTGCTATGGTGATAGAATCTTGGGGAGGATCATACAATATTGCCTGAGTGGTGATTTCTATCAGCTTGAACTTCTCCCTTAGGTGATTCCGTTCAAGCTTCACATGTTGAAGATCAACTTGGGATTGGTCCAGATCAAAGCCCAGAGATACTACCTCCTTCCCAAGCTCATCCAAATGGGCTTCGTACAGCCCGAGTCTACTGGATGAGGCCATCAACTCTTCTTTCTGTATTAATTAACCAAGATCACATGTATTTATAAACAATAATTTTAACGTTAAGATTTTAGTTTCCAACAGTCATATAAGAGTCAAAACCCAATGGTATCACTTCATTAACTAAAGTATATAGTTTTGTGGAGTATAAAATGAAATAACACACAAATTTAGGAAAAAATATTATTCAAAAGTTTGTGTTGTTACATTCTTCTCCCCTTAAGAAATTATGTCCCCGAAATTTTAACTCATACCCTAAGAAAAGAAAAGGTGTGGGTACTTATTCCTCATAGACTCCTCTAGTTCCCACATGGCTTCTTCGCATTTGTGGTTCCTCCACAACACCTTAACAAGGTGGGTAGTCTTGTTGTGTAGAACCTTGTCTCTATGATCCAAGATCTCCATCGGCTGCTCCTTATAAGAGAGGTCATGTTCTAGTTGTACCACCTCTGGATTTAGTACATGTGAAGGGCCAGGTATGTACATCCTTAAGAGGGATATGTGGAAGACATCATTAACTTGTGCTAGATTTGGAAAAAGTGCAAGTTGATAGACCACGTCCCCTATGCGATCAAGGATATCATAGGGGCCAATGTACCTAGGTCTAAGATTCCATTTCATTCCAAACCTCATGACACTCTTTCAAGGTTAAATATGAAGAATGACTTTGTCACCAACATCAAACTCCAAGTCCCTTCGATGGTTGTCGGCATAGCTCTTTTTCCGACTCTTAGTAGCCTTAATGTGTTGTTGGATGGCATGGACTTTTTATGTCATCTATTACACAAGATCAGGCCCAAGAAGCTTTCTCTCACCAGCTTCATGCCATCAAGTAGGAGTTATACATTGCTTACCATATAGATCTTCATAGGGTGTCATTTTAATGCTTGAGTGGAAGCTGTTGTTATAAGAGAACTCAACTAAAGGGATATGTTGATCTCATCCACGTTTGAATTCCATTGAGCATGTTCTCAGCAAATCCTCAAGTGTTTGAATAGTCCTTTCATATTAGCCATCAGTTTGGGGGTGATAGGGCATAGTGAAATTCAATACAGTGCTTAGAGCATGTTAAAGACTTTTCTAGAATTTTGATGTGAACCGTGGATCACAATCAGATATGATAAAAAGTGGAACTCCATGTATCCTTACCACTTCCTTCATGTAAATATTGGCAAGTTTATCAAGAGGTAAATCTTCCCTAATCGAGATAAAATGGGAATTCTTGGTGAGATGGTCCACAGTAACCCATATCACATTGTTTCCTTTCGAAGTTCTTGGGAGACCAATGACAAAGTCCAAAGTGATATTATCCCACTTCCATGCTGGTATGGGTATTGGTTTTAATACCCCTTTAGGAATTTGTCACTCTGCCTTCACTTGCTGACATACCAGGCACCTTGAAGTGTAGTCAACAATCTCCCTTTTTATATCATCCCACCAATAATGATCACGAAGGTCTTTATACATTTTTGTGCTTCCATGATGTATAGAGGAAGTAGAACTATGAGCTTCATCCACTAGATCCTTCTTTATTTATTGAATAGATGGAACACATAGTCTTCTATGAAATTTTAGTACACCTTCTTGATCAATATTGAACCCAGGAAACTTTCCATCCTTCATAGACTCAAACTTCTTTTGTAACAAATGATCTTCTTTCTGAGATTTCTTGATCTTCTCTAGTAATGACGGTTGAGAAATCATTTGGGTTAGGTTTGATGATGTCCCTTCCCTTATAATTCCCATTTCCAGCTTTACTAGGTCATTGATCAAAGGATCTCTTTGAATCCTCATCATGGAATGAATAGTTGGGTCTTTCCTACTTAATGCATCAACAACTTTGTTTCCTCTTCCTAGATGATATTGAATTGAAAAATCATAGTCTCTAAGAAGTTCCAACCATCTCCTCTATCTCATGTTCAATTCCTTTTGTGTGAAAATATACTTCAAACATTGATGGTCTGTGTATATATCACATTTCTCCCCATAAAGATAGTGCCTCCATATCTTCAAAGCAAAAATGACTACGTCCAGCTTTAGATAATGTGTAGGATAGTTCTTCTCATGATTCTTCAACTGTTGAGATGCATAAGCAATGACGTTGTCATTTTTTATGAGGACGCACCCAATCCCTTTTAGAGATGCATCTCTAAAAATAACGAATCCTTATCCACTTCAGGGTATAGTTAACACGGGTGCAGTAACCAATATCTTCTTCAACTCTTGGACACTTTCCTCACACTCCTTTGTCCAGATAAACTTGACCCTTTTTCGAGTTAACTTGGTTAAAGGATTAGAAAGTCATGAAAATTTTTTCACAAACCTCCTATAATATCTTGCTAATCCAAGGAAACTTTGAATCTCAGTTATTGTTGTAGGTTGAGTTCACTCCTCTATCACTATTGTCTTTTCAGGGTCAACTATGATTCCTTCATTGGTAACAAGGTGCCCCAAGAAAGCAACTTGTTGTAACCATAATTCACATTTGCTGAACTTTCCAAAAAACCTCTCCTTCCATAGAGTTTGAAAAATAACCCTTAGATGATCTTCATGCTCCTCACGACTTTTGAAATTTATCAGAATATCATCAATAAAAACTACCAAAAAGCTATCAAGTTAGTCCTTAAAGACTCTATTCATCAAATCCATAAAAATAGCAGGTACATTAGTCAGCCCAAAGGGCATAACAAAAAACTTGTAATGACCATATCTTGATTGGAAGGCAGTTTTTTAAATATATTCTTTCTTCACCCTCAAATGATGATAACCAGATTGAAGATTAATGTTAGTGAATAATTGAGCCCCATGAAGTTGGTTAAATAAGTCATAAATTCTTGGAAGAGGTTATTTGGTCTTCATTGTGGTCTTGTTCAGTTCTCTATAAAAAATGCATAGTTGCATTGATCTATCCTTCTTCTTCACAAAGAGAATGGGTTCTCCCCAAGGAGACATGTAAAGACCCATAAATTTCAAGGATATTTTTTTTCTTAATTTTCTTTGGAATTTTACAAGAGCGCAGTCTCTGACGACACCTGATTCTGAGGCCCGGTGTGCCCGGAATCATTTTCCAAAGTTTGGCTCGGGTACGTTCAGTGAACGGACGAGCGGGTTTTTCTAACTTTTGAACCGGTGCCCGGAATCGAATTCTGAGGGCACCGATGAAATTGCAGCGCCGGTATTCGCTTAGAAATGCCTCTTCCGGAGTTGCGTTTGCTCGGGTGTGGTATTTAATTTTCGGGCTTAAAGTTAAGAAATAAAATAATTTTACGACAACTTTATTTTATTTCACTTAAGCCGCTTGGAAGCCACTTGAAGCCACTTAAAAGTGGCTTAAACTGGGTTGATCCGGATAGGATTCTATCTAGTAAATATCCTACCCCCTCAGTAGGATATTTTTGAGGTGGGGTCCGCACGAGCCCCGCCGTTTCTTTCTGCTAAGTAACGCACCCGCGAAAACCCGTCATTATGAAAGTCAACTGACGCGTTTTCTTAAATTCTTAACAGACCATTTAATTGGGTGGTTTATTTCGTAAATTAAATGAGTTGTTTCTTTCGTTGAATTAATTCAACGAATTTATGGGTCATTACTTACTTTTTTTTCGTTCGTTGGCGTAATAATAAAATAAGACCAACCAGTCTTTTGAAAGTTTGCGCGTTGAGAGGATTTGACAGAATCCTTGCATCTTCTTTCTCCTTCGCAAAGAACGCGAAAAACGCGAAGAACGCGAAGGACGCCGTCATCCACGGAAATCGACGATGCTCTAATCCGAGACGTTCTTCCCCACCCCGATCCCCGATCACCAACCGTTTGAGGTGAGTGATTTCGGGTTTCTTCTAAAAGTTCTTTGTGGTTTAAAACGAAACACAGATTTAATTATTTATAATTAAAATCTGTTGTTTCTTGGTCCGTCGAGTTTGTCGACGCAACGCCGGATTCTGCGACGACACGACGCCCTTCCGCGACGACGCGACGATCTCCAACTTCCGCGACGAGCATTCCGCGAAGAACGCTCACGCGCGACGACTACGAGGTAGGGATTTTATTTTTGGATTACCCCCTTTTTATTATTCCCGTAAATGTTTCTTTAAAAAACTAAAGAATCGGATTTGAAAACAATTTTAATTTTATTAAAATTGTTGTTTCCTGTGTGGAATAAAAATTCTCCCGTTGTTTATATCTAACGCGGAGGGTGCGGGCCAAACGAACACGGCCCGACGACCCTCCACCGTTCTTCGTTCTTGTGCGGATTTGATGGGCGATGACAGAACGTGCCGCAACGGAAGTTGATGATCTCGCAGTGAAGAACGAGTCCCGGGAGGAGCAACGGCGCAGACGGGAAGAAAAACGGGCCACCGGAGCGACTCCGGCGGCCCGCGGAAGCCGGCGGCGGCGCGGGTTGCCGGAACGGCAGCGCCCGGCGCGCCGCCGGAAGAGACCGCCGCGGCACCGGCCGCGGCGGCGGCGCTCGCGGGACGCGGTTGAATCCACGTCCGGCACCAGGGAGACACCCCGCGGGTGTCACGCGGGGGCGGCGGCTCCCCCCGCGTCACTCGGGACGCGGCTTCAGCCGTGTCCGGTTGTCTGGCCGACACCCCGCGGGTGCCGCGGGGGTGTCACGCGGGGTGGCGGCTCCCCCCGCGTCGGCCACTCGGCCGCTTGGCCGAGCCGGGCCGGGCTAGCCGAGCCAGACCGGTCCGACCAGGTCAGACCGGGTCGGCCGACCCAGGGGGGTCGGCCCGGGTCGGCCCGGGCCCGGACCCCCCGTCTTCGGACAGTTTTTGTTTAAGTGCCTGTAACTTGAGCTACGGGCCTCCAAACGACTCGCCGTCAGTAGCAACGCGATCCTTGGATTCAGACGGTCGTTTCGGTATATCGCACTCAAGGTTTCGGAGTACTTTGAGTTCGGTCGGGTTGGTTCGTACACGAAACCAACCGGGCCCTTGGAGCGGAAACGCTCATATCATGAGCTACGGACGTCCGATTGACGTGCCGTCAGCTTTGTTGAATTCCTCTAAGTGAGACGGATCTTTTGGCTTACTCCACCCGAGGTTTGGACGCAGGTGGAGTACGGTCGGGTTGGTTTTTCCTTAAAAACCAACAGGGCCCCTGGGACGAAAAAGCCAATAACTCTCAGACCGGGCGCCCGATTGACGCGCCGTCTGCGACGTTGAGTTCCTGTTCACAATACGGAACTTTTGGATACATCAACTTCGGTCTTTGTGACAGTTGATGTATCGGCCTCTCGGCTCGTGGAGCGGACCCTCCCGAACAAGCTTGCTGTGTGCGGGAACCCTAGAGCTGGCTGCGACTGCTTCTTCGACAGCGACGACTGTGCAGAGATCCTCCGTGGACTCCGACGACGACCGTGCAGAGATCCTTAGTGGACTGCGGCGACGATTGTGCAGAGATCCTCAGTGGACTGCGACGACTACAGCACTTAGTGATCCTACGTGGATCAATGCTACAGGTCCTGTGTGGGCCCGGTCCTGTGTGGCCCCGATCCTGTGTGGGTCAGCGCTCAGCGGTTCTGTGTGAGCCAGCACCTATAGGTCCTGTGTGGGCCCGATCCTGTGTGGGTCATTGCCGGAGTTAGTTACCTATCGATCCTTCGTGGGTCCGACGACTTAGATGGATCAGTGATCATCTTCATCGTCATCCGAAGAAGTATACTTGTGTGAGCTGAATCTTGTGTTACTCTCCTTTGTGGATTGTGTTGAGCTATCCTGTGTGGATCTACTGTTTACTCTCTTTTGTGGATTGTGTTGAGCTATCCTATGTGGATTTACTATTTACTCTCCTTTGTGGATTGTGTTGAGCTATCCTGTGTGGGTATACGTTTTGCTTCCCTGTGTGAACTGGGTTGTGCTTGGGCACGGACGTTGGAGCCGAACGGGAATTGGTGACTTAGGTATATGTATGAGCATATACCTAAGCCGTGTCAGATGTTACTTCGTGATTGAATCTTTCCTTTGTGGATTATCCTTTATGGATTTCGGGAGACCTTAGGGGGTCTCGGGGTCCCTACTGAGTAGCTTATACTCACCCATGCATGGGCTATGCCCGCACTACGTTGTGTTGGTTACAGACGACGGACAGCGCTAATCGTGGTGGAGGCGTGCGGAGCAGGACGGTACCTGGAGGTGGACCACTGGGCGGGACGTACTCGGAGCGGTCAGGTGGACCCGAGGAGCAGTGGAGGCTATCTTTACCCACCCTTCATGTGGGACTTCCAGAGGACGGCTCGACGCTGCAGTTTTTCCTTTCAGTTGTTGTTTTTCCTTTCAGTTGTACTTTACAGTTGGGCTTGTATTTCCGGCCCCTTTTACTTTCAGCACAGCTTGTACCATTTTTACTTAGTGTTTACTTTTCTGCTTTTTTACTCGGTGGTGCTTGTTTACTTTTCAAAGGCAATGCCTTCCCTTTTTTTGGGATTTACGCCTTGGTGCTAGTCGCCAGCCCCTGGCCTATGGAAGGCGGGCTTGGGGTAGTCACGGCACGGGCCCCGAGGACGGGTCGTGACAAATTGGTATCAGAGCGGTCAGTTCTACCGCAGACTCTGATCTTTTGTAACAGCCCGAGATTTTATGAAAAATATTCTTTTTAATTTCACTAATGTCTTGTGTTGTACGCTACACCAAAAGGAGCTTGCACAACACGCATCCTTGACTTGCCTTGCATTACACGCAATCGCGACCTTCCTCGATAGCGTGTGTAATACGCAATACCGAGTTTCACTAAACAACGATATGCTATTAAAATATTATTAAAACTAGCCGGTATGAATAGTAATAACCACTTTTTAAAATTCTGTAAATCTTATTTTTCAAAATGAACTTCATTTTTGGATTCGGAGTATCTAATTTAGCCTAAGGTGAAATTTTGGTACATTTCGGATAACTTTCATATTCTGATGAATAGTGAAAATTACTAAATTATAAATAAAAAACAACTTTTTTAATCGAAATAATTAATAGTGATAAATTATTAATTGGAGTAGTTTTAAAGTATATTTAGAATATATTTTTACAATTTAATACAATGTTGGTCATTGGATGTAATTGCACATTTAAACCAGACATAAACAAGTGTCAATCTTTTGATAGATATTGTTTCTTAAAAACAGACTATTTGTTTTAACAGCGGGATTTAATTATAAAATTAATTAATGCAACTTCTATGTTATGAATTTGGTAAAATAGACTTCATTTTTGAATTCGGAATATGAAATATATCTTAGGATGAAATTTTGGCATTTTTTTGAAAACCTTCATTTTTTGATGAATAGTGAAACTACTAAGTGGTAGTTAAAAAACTGAATTTTTCATAAAATTTAATTTTACCGCTTCTGTGAATGGAATTTCAAAAATCCGAGAGACACGGTTGATGTCAGTAAGTAAAATGTGGTTCAATGAGATGAAAATAATTTTTGATGAATAGTAACTTTTTACTTTTATTTACCACGGTTAAATGTAAATAGGGTAATTAAGGGTAAGAATGATATTAATATTACCCTAACACATGTCCTAATTCTATTGGACAAGTTTATATCGACCAAAAACAACCTTAAGTGTAAAATATTATCATTTAGGCCCACTTGGATTAGATTAGGACATTTATTATTATTTAATTCAAAGAAGAGTTAAACGAGTTAAAATCAAAGTTTATTTACTAAAACATTTTTAATATGGGGTTATACATAAGATAAATTCGACTATAAATATTAATTAGAAAGCTAAAACGATTTTCTACATAATGATATTTTATTTATAATTTTTAGACTTTAAATAAATTAATTTATTTATGACACAACGATGATGCAGTAATTACCCTTTTAAGGAAATATTAACATAATTGATGTTATAAATGCTCAAATGAATGTAATTTAAGACTTTTTATGAATTAAACTAATTTTATAGGTTACTATGATGTATTAGTGTTGATTTAATCAACTTGGTTCGAACATATAATTCTGTTATGACTTTCAAAAAAATCATATATCAAATAGTGTCAAAATTGACACAAAATAGTTTTAAATCAAATATTATATTATTAATTGTTATTTTATTCCTAAAAATATAAGTTTTGGACAAATGACTTAGATAAGGATATATATATTAATAATAAACAATTTGGGGTTCGTTTGGCATGTTATAGTAAGTGTATTAACCATATAGTGAAAGAAAACAAAAAGACACGGTAAAAGTTAAATTATTTAACTTAGAGTTAAATCTAATTGATAAGGTTAAAATAATACCCTAAACTTGTCTAAATCCTATTGTATGATAGGATTTCGACCCATACCCACTTTATCTTCGAAATAAGACCCTTTGGAACCATTATAAACCGATTTTGACTTTAATATAAAATAATATTTTGAGATATTCCTAAGGTGCCCCTCTCCTCCCTTATAAAAGGACACCTCCCCCCCCCCTCCTCCTCACACCAATTTGAGCACTCAAGCTCGGCAAAACCCTGCCATTTTCTCCTATAAACTTCCCTAGAATAATCCTAGAGGTCCTGGTATTCTTCAAAGACCAATCTTAGTTCCCTAAGTGGAGGATTCAAAGAAGCGTTCCAAAGAAGAGGTAATATCCATTACCGATCTTTTCAATTTCTTTCTTCTTCAAATTCTTCTTCTTTAGTTGTTTCATGATAAAGTAATAACATCAGTATTACTTACATACTTATATGTTATTATAATTATGAAACAAATATAATTCACCTTCTATCCATCCTACGGAAAAATGAAATCACCGCGCGTGCGTACGTACGGAATACCATCTCCACGCCGTGGTGTAATCCATTTTCCACCACCACCTTACAAGGATGGGTATAATGGTGTAATGAGTAACTATTTATGATTATTATAAAGTAATATTGATACTGAAATAATATATATATACTCCAATACAATTCCACGATCATAGGAATGATATCATCACTCGTGCGTACGTACGGAATACCGTCTCCACGATGTGAAGCGACTCGTTCTACATGATCACCATTACATAATAATTATATAAATGAATTTAATTAATAAATATGATATATGGTACACTAATACCATTCTGGATATAAGGTATCTATAACCTTAAAAGAATAATAAGAATTTATTCGACAAAACACGCATAAGAACAAAAGGCAATAAAGACCCGAGTAACAAGTAACAATGAAATATTACTAACAAGAAGCTAAGAATATGACCATATATAATATCATATCAATATGTATGATTCTGGAATAAGTCAATAACATTATTTAAACCATTATACAGGAGCTTCGGACACGTACAAAGCAAATCGGACCTAAGGTAAGGAAACAATCACAATCTCATTTTTATCCGAGATTGTTTATTCGTAAGTATTTACTGGGGTGTATTTTATCATCCACATCCATGTTTACTCAATATGTAATATTATTTCCATCCACCTAAAATTGTTTAAATCCATTTTTACCCTTCGGTGAGTTTTTAGTAATACGTATGAAAGGAATCTTTTGTCGTTTTTCGTACGAGGTACTTTTTGACTTTTCCGACAAAAGTACGAAGAATGTTTTTTTTAACTTATACGGCACGAACGAATTTCTACTATTTTATAAAGCCTTATTTTCATGAAGCTTACTCTAAAAGATTTCATGACTATTTTCAATAAAATCTCTTTCTTTTAAAATTGCATGATGTTTTGTGAAAAGAAATTGATTTTGAAGAAGAAAGGATATTTTCCTCAAGAATTCAATTCAAGTGTTTTATCAAAATTATTTTCCATCTAAGATAATAAAGGGTTCTGTTTCTATCCATATTTTTACATTGATTTGACTATGTTGTGATGGAATTATGTTTATGAATTCCTTTATCTTATATGAATTGATTTATGATGTCATGATGTTTCAAGAATCTCATTTTTGTTACATGTGTTATGCGATGATGTATGTTTTATGATTATGTGGCACACATAAAAAAGGATTCATTATAAGATGGGTGGGACCTATATCTCCCTCCAATGCATTGGGTAAAGATTTTATATCTCATGAGATAGACATGGCTGGAATGGTAGGTTATACCGGTTCAGTGAAATAGGACTGAAATGAGGGTTACTCGATTCAGAAAGGGACTTTGTCCACTAAGATAGTCTTGGTAATGAGTCTTGACTAACAAGAAATGATTCTCTATGATTATGTGTGAATTCCACAAAGTTTCATGTTTTAAGTTATGATTATTGTGATTACATTTTCACTTCTATGATTTATCCCATGTTATGATATTATGAGCTCTTTTTCAGGTTAAGATTTCCAAAAGCTATGTTCTTATGTATATGATGTGATTGATGTTTCTTTTGTTTACCCTTACTGAGCATTTGAGCTCACCCTTTTATGTTTTCTTTTCCCCAGGATATAATGAAAGGTTTTAAGGTAAAAAAAGGAAGATCTTTATGGGAGATATTGAAGATATTTCACCACGATTAGAAGATTACGTTCCGAGTTTCCAAAGACACTAAACTATTACGATCCTTGTGTGTGTGTTTTTGTTATGTACTAAGTATTCCGCAAAAGTAATGTAATGTCAACGTACGTTAAGCTTCGGGTCTCTACAGTTGGTATCAGAGGAAAGGTTTAGTCAACCTTTGGAAACTAGGATGCGAAAACGTTAGTGAGATCCCTAGAGATATTTCAAAGGTATGTCTAGGGATGTCCCTAAGGTTAAGTATACGTATAGGTTATAGTACTAGAACTACGCTAAAGATCATAGAATTAAACCTAAGATGTTAGATATTGAAGGTACTTCCCCTTTATTATGTTGTTTTCCCTAGCATGATTTTTGCCTCTCACACTATTCTTTTTGGGTTTTAGACGATGGCTGGAACCCGAAGGAACCGTGTTGATCAATGAAATGGACAATGCAATGATTTCCCTCCTGAACAAACAAATGTTATGGGATATGGAGTGCAAAATCTTATTGCTATACTTACACAAGCTATGAATCATTCTGGACTTCCAAATGAGCAGAGAAGGGAACAATATTCTATTGAGTCCTTCATGAGGCAACGTCCACCTTCTTTCAGTGGGTCTTCTGATCCACTTGTTGCTGAACAATGGATCAGTACCACTGAAAAGATATTTTCAGTTCTTCAATGTTCTGAACATGATAAAGTCATCTTAGCAGTATATCGTTTGGAAGGTGAAGCTGATCAGTGGTGGAATCTTATCAAGAATACAAGGCAAAGAGATGAAATTGAGTCCATGGAATGGGACGAGTTCAAGAACTTATTTTTCAATAAGTACTTCCCTCGTATTCTTCGAACAAAGATGGAAAAGGAGTTTCTTGAACTAAAGCAAAAGGATGATGAATCTGTTGGTATATACGAAGCGAATTTTACAAGACTTGCAAGGTATGCATCTGGCATTATCATCCAACCTGAAAGTAAAGTTGATCGATTTTTCAGTGGCTTAAAACCAAGTCTTCGAAGGGAATTAGCTATAAGAGACTTTAGTAGCTATGAAGAAATTGTGCGTTGTACTATCAAGGTAGAAATGGAAGTTGGTGTTACATATCCATCTCATGGTTTTGACAAGAAACAAAAGATGGAGTTCAAGGAGAAATCTCAGAATAATGGTGAAAAGAAGATGAATGTTTCCTTATGCACAAAGTGTGGAAAGAAGCATGGTGGAGATTGTCTTAAAGGGACTAGAAAATGTTTTAAGTGTGGAAAAGAAGGTCATCGAGCAGCTGAGTGTCGAAGTAATGGAAAAATGGTTTCTAATGATGTGAATAAAGAAAACACTGCAGAGAACGCACCACCAACACTTCAATGCTTCAAGTGCAAGGAAATGGGGCATTATGCTAATAAATGCCCTAATCCAAGGGTTAGTGATGATCGACATGAGCAACCGCTTAAGGCAAAGGACAAAGGTAAGTCACATGCGATCACCATTGGTGATGTTGAATATGATAATGATGTGGTGGAATGATTAAGTGTTTATGTAATGGGATTCCAAAATAATGTTGTATCATAAAGTATTGGAATATTTATGTATTGGTCTATTGTGGTTTTCAATAATTTTATGGTACCAGTAACCATGGAAAGTGATTGAGATATTTTGGGAAAAAGAATGATATGCGCATAATGAAGGGAAAATGAGAAAATTAAATATTGGACAGTATTCATGAGCTCATAATTGATATAAGGACTAAGTGATATCATGGTTTGAGTATATAGAATTTTGAGGATTTTGGTATGTGGAAGGTGTTAACTTTTAACTGCATTCATGTTTTCACTAAGGTATTCAAGAGAATACATGATTAAGTACTTTGAATGTTTGGAATGTGACCAACAAAACATATCTTATGATATATGGGGATCAACGATGGTGTTAAATCTCTGGTAATCGTTTTCACTATGTTATGAGAGTGGAGTGCAGTATTATGGATAATCCTAAAGATTGGAATGGATTATGTTGGACATAAGTTAGTATTGATTAAGGATAGAAGTTTTCTCGATATTATTGATGGGATGTTATAGTAATATAGTTTTAGAAAAAGGACAACCTGCAGGACGGGTGACAACCCATCGCTTCGGACAAGGCTGTGGGAATCGAACCCACAACCGAAGTGCGACTGGCCTTTATCGCCTACCACTGGCCTACAGGAAGTCCCTGTTTAGTAGAAACTAGTTTTATTATATTAAGCAGTATGATATATGAAGTATAAGTCCATTTTAGGAACCATATGTGATTAATCTCACTATAGATCGACTTATGTATATAATTTTTTTTTCTAACCTTTTGTTTGAGACAGATGGAATGACCCGTCATTCTATCACATGATCTGCTAACACTTCACGAATAACAAATTCAACTTCATTTATTTAAGAGATAAAGTGGAAATTGTTCATGGCATGAACAACAGTGAGATTGTACCAAAATAAAGAAATTATTTATTCTAATTCAAATTTTCAACTTTAGGGAAATGATATTGAAAACCAAAAATGTTGTCCTAGTGATCTTATACCTGATGAATCGGATGGTACCTTAGATCATCACAAATTTATGGATTTGTGATTGTTGGCTTTTCCATAGCCATGTTCTCTACCACTCTCCATTAGAACATGATGGTTAGATTTTTCTTCCATATCCATATTTTCACCTATGTTGAAACCCAGTGATTAGTTTATTTGGGTAATCGTTACATTTCATACTTTAGTTTTTAAAGTCAAGTTTTGGTATTCCTTTTTACGATGTGGGTTTCTATTAAATAAACTTTCGAATAGTAAACCATATATAACCCCGACGAATTTCGAGGGCGAAATTCATTTTAAGGGGGGTAGAATGTAACAGCCCGAGATTTTATGAAAAATATTCTTTTTAATTTCACTAATGTCTTGTGTTGTACGCTACACCAAAAGGAGCTTGCACAACACGCATCCTTGACTTGCCTTGCATTACACGCAATCGCGACCTTCCTCGATAGCGTGTGTAATACGCAATACCGAGTTTCACTAAACAACGATATGCTATTAAATTATTATTAAAACTAGCCGGTATGAATAGTAATAACCACTTTTTAAAATTCTATAAATCTTATTTTTCAAAATGAACTTCATTTTTGGATTCGGAGTATCGAATTTAGCCTAAGGTGAAATTTTGGTACATTTCGGATAACTTTCATATTCTGATGAATAGTGAAAATTACTAAATTATAAATAAAAAACAAATTTTTTAATCGAAATAATTAATAGTGATAAATTATTAATTGGAGTAGTTTTAAAGTATATTTAGAATATATTTTTACAATTTAATACAATGTTGGTCATTGGATGTAATTGCACATTTAAACCAGACATAAACAAGTGTCAATCTTTTGATAGATATTGTTTCTTAAAAACACGCTATTTGTTTTAACAGCGGGATTTAATTATAAAATTAATTAATGCAACTTCTATGTTATGAATTTGGTAAAATAGACTTCATTTTTGAATTCGGAATATGAAATAAAGCTTAGGATGAAATTTTGGCATTTTTCTGAAAACCTTCATTTTTTGATGAATAGTGAAACTACTAAGTGGTAGTTAAAAAACTGAATTTTTCATAAAATTTAATTTTACCGCTTCTGTGAATGGAATTTCAAAAATCCGAGAGACACGGTTGATGTCAGTAAGTAAAATGTGGTTCAATGAGATGAAAATAATTTTTGGTGAATAGTAACTTTTTACTTTTATTTACCACGGTTAAATGTAAATAGGGTAATTAAGGGTAAGAATGATATTAATATTACCCTAACACATGTCCTAATTCTATTTGACAAGTGTATCTCGACCAAAAACAACCTTAAGTGTAAAATATTATCATTTAGGCCCACTTGGATTAGATTAGGACATTTATTATTATTTAATTCAAAGAAGAGTTAAAAGAGTTAAAATCAAAGTTTATTTACTAAAACATTTTTAATATGGGGTTATACATAAGATAAATTCGACTATAAATATTCATTATAAAGCTAAAACGATTTTCTACATAATGCTATTTTATTTATAATTTTTAGACTTTAAATAAATTAATTTATTTATGACACAACGATGATGCAGTAATTACCCTTTTAAGGAAATATTAACATAATTGATGTTATAAATGCTCAAATGAATGTAATTTAAGACTTTTTATGAATTAAACTAATTTTATAGGTTACTATGATGTATTAGTGTTGATTTAATCAACTTGTTTCGAACATATAATTCTGTTATGACTTTCAAAAAAATCATATATCAAATAGTGTCAAAATTGACACAAAATAGTTTTAAATCAAATATTATATTATTAATTGTTATTTTATTCCTAAAAATCTAAGGTTTGGCCAAATGACTTAGATAAGGATATATATATTAATAATAAACAATTTGGGGTTCGTTTGGCATGTTATAGTAAGTGTATTAACCATATAGTGAAAGAAAACAAAAAGACACGGTAAAAGTTAAATTATTTAACTTAGAGTTAAATCTAATTGATAAGGTTAAAATAATACCCTAAAATTGTCTAAATCCTATTGTATGATAGGATTTCGACCCATACCCACTTTATCTTCGAAATAAGACCCTTTGGAACCATTATAAACCGATTTTGACTTTAATATAAAATAATATTTTGAGATATTCCGAAGGTGCCCCTCTCCTCCCTTATAAAAGGACACCTCCCCCCCCCTCCTCCTCACACCAATTTGAGCACTCAAGCTCGGCCAAACCCTGCCATTTTCTCCTCTCAACTTCCCTAGAATAATCCTAGAGGTCCTGGTATTCTTCAAAGACCAATCTTAGTTCCCTAAGTGGAGGATTCAAAGAAGCGTTCCAAAGAAGAGGTAATATCCATTACCGATCTTTTCAATTTCTTTCTTCTTCAAATTCTTCTTCTTTAGTTGTTTCATGATAAAGTAATAACATCAGTATTACTTACATACTTATATGTTATTATAATTATGAAACAACTATAATTCACCTTCTATCCATCCTACGTAAAAATGAAATCACCGCGCGTGCGTACGTACGGAATACCATCTCCACGCCGTGGTGTAATCCATTTTCCACCACCACCTTACAAGGATGGGTATAATGTTGTAATGAGTAACTATTTATGATTATTATAAAGTAATATTGATACTGAAATAATATATATATATACTCCAATACAATTCCACGATCATAGGAATGATATCATCACTCGTGCGTACGTACGGAATACCGTCTCCACGATGTGAAGCGACTCGTTCTACATGATCACCATTACATAATAATTATATAAATGAATTTAATTAATAAATATGATATATGGTACACTAATACCATTCTGGATATAAGGTATCTATAACCTTAAAATAATAATAAGAATTTATTCGGCAAAACACGCATAAGAACAAAAGGCAATAAAGACCCGAGTAACAAGTAACAATGAAATATTACTAACAAGAAGCTAAGAATATGACCATATATAATATCATATCAATATGTATGATTATGGAATAAGTCAATAACATTATTTAAACCATTATACAGGAGCTTCGGACACGTACAAAGCAAATCGGACCTAAGGTAAGGAAACAATCACAATCTCATTTTTATCCGAGATTGTTTATTCGTAAGTATTTACTGGGGTGTATTTTATCATCCACATCCATGTTTACTCAATATGTAATATTATTTCCATCCACCTAAAATTGTTTAAATCCATTTTTACCCTTCGGTGAGTTTTTAGTAATACGTATGAAAGGAATCTTTTGTCGTTTTTCGTACGAGGTACTTTTTGACTTTTCCGACAAAAGTACGAAGAATGTTTTTTTTAACTTATACGGCACGAACGGATTTCTACTGTTTTATAAAGCCTTATTTTCATGAAGCTTACTCTAAAAGATTTCATGACTATTTTCAATAAAATCTCTTTCTTTTAAAATTGCATGATGTTTTGTGAAAAGAAATTGATTTTGAAGAAGAAAGGATATTTTCCTCAAGAATTCAATTCAAGTGTTTTATCAAAATTATTTTCCATCTAAGATAATAAAGGGTTCTGTTTCTATCCATATTTTTACATTGATTTGACTATGTTGTGATGGAATTATGTTTATGAATTCCTTTATCTTATATGAATTGATTTATGATGTCATGATGTTTCAAGAATCTCATTTTTGTTACATGTGTTATGCGATGATGTATGTTTTATGATTATGTGGCACACATAAGAAAGGATTCATTATAAGATGGGTGGGACCTATATCTCCCTCCAATGCATTGGGTAAAGATTTTATATCTCATGAGATAGACATGGCTGGAATGGTAGGTTATACCGGTTCAGTGAAACAGGACTGAAACGAGGGTTACTCGATTCAGAAAGGGACTTTGTCCACTAAGATAGTCTTGGCAATGAGTCTTGACTAACAAGAAATGATTCTCTATGATTATGTGTGAATTCCACAAAGTTTCATGTTTTAAGTTATGATTATTGTGATTACATTTTCACTTCTCTGATTTATCCCATGTTATGATATTATGAGCTCTTTTGCAGGTTAAGATTTCCAAAAGCTATGTTCTTATGTATATGATGTGATTGATATTTCTTTTGTTTACCCTTACTGAGCATTTGAGCTCACCCTTTTATGTTTTCTTTTCCCCAGGATATAATGAAAGGTTTTAAGGTAAAAAAAAGGAAGATCTTTATGGGAGATATTGAAGATATTTCACCACGATTAGAAGATTACGTTCCGAGTTTCCAAAGACACTAAACTATTACGATCCTTGTGTGTGTGTTTTTGTTATGTACTAAGTATTCCGCAAAAGTAATGTAATGTCAACGTACGTTAAGCTTCGGGTCTCTACATCTTTCTTCTATGTGAAGCAATAGTGTTTAGCGTATTGAGTGTGGTTATCAGTCCAGGGAGTCCAGTGTTGGTGTGGCGGCCGACGTATCCATACACCAGGACCCTGACTTCTGATTCCCGACTTAATGCATGAAAACATTGAGTGCATGTGTGTTTCAAGTTTTCTTTGTGATTACTTGTGTCAGCTCACCAGGTATATTGTTCTGACCGTGGCACACTTGTTTCCTTTTCAGGATGGCCCGACGACAGCAGCCAGCTAGGGTTCCAAGAGTAGAGCGCGATGATAGCCCGCCGAGTGATGAGGCCTCGGTACAGGGCTCGTTGACAGTAGAGGCACCGGCGGTACCTTTACCCACCGAGCCCCCGATGCTTCCAGCACTGTCAGCTGACGATGCACGACGCATCGGAGCTCTGCACGAGTTCCAGCGCCAGCGACCACCTAGGTTCCATGGGGAGACGGACCCCCAGAAATCTGAGGACTGGCTGGAGGCAGTCGTCCGAGTTTTCAGGTTAGTGAGGACACCAGCAGACCTCATGGTGATCCTCGCGGCGAGCCTACTGCACGCAGCAGCAGGACGATGGTGGAGCTTGATGCTCCAGGTACACGATGAGGCCACCCTCATCTGGAAAGACTTCGAGAGCCTCTTCCGCTCAGAGTTCGTCCTGGCCATCCTCCGTGCGGTATGCATTCAGGAGCTTCTTCAACTGTGTCAGGGCAGCTTGACGGTCGCTCAGTACGCGGCGAGGTTCACCGATCATTCTTGCTACTTGACATACATGGTACGGGACCCCTTCTTCCAGGCCCGGACCGTCGAGTAGGGATTGAGACACGATATCAGGGTGTCACTGATCTCCCTCAGCATCCCGACCCAGGCAGGAGTGCTGGAGCGAGCCCTTCTGATTGAGAGTTTCTGGTTGAGTCTACAGCGAGACCTACCGTAGGGCGGCATGTGGCGGAGTCTTCGGCAGCGGGTAGCCGACGGATGACTCAGGGTTCTAGGCAGACCAGGCCTTCCGGAAGATGACCTCGGGATACTGTCTCAGCAGTGCGGGGCCGACAGCGCGGAGCCAGTCTTCCGAGAGGCAGGCAGTGCTACGAGTGCGGCGGGCAGGGCCACATGGCTCGTGACTGCCCGACCCGTCGCACCGAGGGGCAGCAGACGGTGGAGGGACCACCTAGGCAGGGGCAGAGGGTCGACCGTGGTGGTCTGTAGGGAGGAGGCGGACGAGGAAGAGGAGCTGGCCGAGTGGCAGGTGGTGGGCGACGCTTTGAGGCTCTGCCACCACCACCACCAGGAGGCCCGCCCCGACCACAGGGAGCTGGCGGGCAGAGATAGGCACAGCTCCAGGTAGCGGAGGCCTACGACCACGGCGCACCAGAGATGATTCGAGGTATGATCTGTGTCTATTCCACCCTTTCTGCAGTTCTTATAGACACAGGAGCGAGTCACTCTTTCATAGCCACTGCCCTTGTTCGGAGCTCGGAGATTCCGACAGAGCCGTTGGCTCGATCCTTACGGCTAGAGACTCCTACGGGAGCAGACTCGACGATTACGCACTGGTGCCGGCAGTGTGAGCTTACTCTAGGAGGCGAGAGCTTCAGTTGGGATCTTCTTGTAGTGGCGTCGAGGCCTTACGACGTCATTTTGGGCATGGATTGGTTATCTACGGTCCATGCACAAATTGACTGCATTAGGCGCAAGGTGCGATGTGTGCGCACCGACGGGAGCAGGTTCACCTTCACCGGCAAGAAGGGAGCCTTAGCAGCACAGGATGGACTCACGCAGAGGAGAGGACAGCCCATCACTCATCAGTTGGCTAGCCTCATCCTGGGAGCAGTTGATGTGCGGAGTCCCAGTTTTCCTGCAATGGTGGATCAGTATGCGGACGTCTTCCCCGACGACGTTCCAGGGCTACCTCCTCGTAGAGAGGTAGACTTTTATATTGACCTGTACCCTGGGACAGCCCCGATATCCACTCCAGCTTATCGGATGGCTCCCGCTGAGCTTCGAGAGTTGCGGGTACAGTTGGAGGACTTGCAGGGAAAGGGGTTCATCCGACCCAGTGTTTCACCCTGGGCTTCCCCGATTTTATTCGCCAAGAAGGCGGACGGGGTCGTGCGACTGTGTGTCGATTATCGTCGCCTGAACCAGGTGACAGTGAGGAACAAGTATCCGCTACCGAGTATTGATGACCTCTTCGATCAGCTCAAGGGAGCATGGTGGTTCCCGAAGATAGACCTCAGATTAGGCTATCATCAACTCAGAGTTCGAGACGAGGACGTGCAGAAGACGGCCTTCAGATGTCGGTATGGCCACTATGAGTTCTTGGTTATGCCTTTCGGCGTAACCAATGCTCCAGCAGTGTTCATGAGCCTCATGAACAGGATCTTCCAACCATACCTCGATCTATTTGTCGTGGTCTTCATCAACGAAATTTTGGTATACTCGACAACGGAGGAGGAGCACGCCTACCACCTGCGGGTTGTACTAGACACACTCTGAGAGCACCAGCTTTATGGAAAGCTCTCGAAGTGCCAATTCTGGTTATGTGAGGTCCACTTCATGGGGCACATCATTTCTGAGGCGGGGGTTGCGGTGGATCCCGCAAAGATCGAGGCAGTGCTAGCTTGGGAGCCACCCAAGAGCGTGACAGAGGTGTAGAGTTTCTTGGGCCTAGCCGGATACTATCAGAGATTTGTGCTGGACTTATCCAGTGTTGTGGCCCCACTATCAGCGTTGACGAAGAAGGGGAAACCCTTCGTGTGGTCAGACAGATGTCATCAGAGCTTCTAGGAGCTGAGGCAGAGGTTGACCAGCGCACCTATCTTGAGGTTGCCTGAGGAGGGAGTTGGATACGTAGTCTACTATGATGCATCAGGGACCGGACTCAGGTGTGTCCTGATGCAGGAGCGGGCGGTGATTGCCTACATATCACGTCAGTTGAGGCCGCATGAGCAGAACTACGCCACCCATGACCTAGAGTTGGCAGCAGTGGTCTTCGCTCTGAAGACATGGCGACACTATCTGATGGGCGAGTGCTTTACAGTCTTTTCTGACCACCAGAGTCTCAGGTACATCTTCTCTCAGAAGGAAATGAACCTGAGACAGCGTCGATGGCTCGACTTCCTCCAGGACTATGACTTTGAGATAGTCTATAATCCTGGGAAGGGGAACGTGGTAGCCGATGCCCTCAGCAGGAGGATGGGCATCCAGCTACTTGAGGAGGCGACAAAGAAGCTAGCCGCTTTGCAGATATCCTTCATGGATAGAGACGGAGCAGCCTTCCTTTAGTCTCTCACCGTCTCTCCTCCACTTCTACAGCGGGTCAGAGAGGCACAGCATGGGGACACTGACTGTGAGACACGGTGTGCACAGATATCCTCGGGACAAGCACCTGATGGTTTCTCCCTTGGAGCAGAGCAGGATGTCCTTTTCAGAGGACGTACCTTGGTACCAGTCACTTTACGAGAGGAGGTGCTATGAGAGTTTCACACTTCTCCTTTGGTGGTACATCCTGGAGTAGCGAAGATGTACCAGGAACTCAGACGACAGCACTGGTGGCCAGGCATGAAGAAGGCTGTGGCAGAGTTCGTTTCACGGTGCCTCACCTGCCAGCAGGTGAAGGCAGAGCATCAGGTACCAGCAGGCTTGGTACATCCCTTGGAGGTCCCGGAGTGGAAGTGGGACAGGATATCTATGGACTTCGTGACTGGACTTCCACGCACTTCCAGAGGTCACGACTCTATTTGGGTGATTGTTGACCGACTCACCAAGTCGGCACACTTCTTACCCATCCGAGAGAAGGGCTCATTGGAGAGCTTAGGGTGTCTCTACGTTCAGGAGATTGTACGGCTTCACGGTGTGCCATCGACTATCGTCTCCGATCGAGATGCTCACTTTACTTCCTGGCTTTGGAAGGGGTTGTAGGAGGCGTTTGGGACGCGGCTACGTCTAAGCACCGCCTTTCACCCTCAGACGGATGGTCAGACGGAGAGGACCATTCAGACTCTCGAGGACATGCTCCGGGCATGTTTCCTCGACTTTGGTCGCAGCTGGGAGGACCACCTACCCTTGGTGGAGTTCGCGTACAACAATAGCTACCACTCCACCGTCAGGATGGCACCATACGAGGCATTGTACGGCAGGCCTTGCAGATCTCCTTTGTGCTGGACAGACCCTGGGGAGTCAGCACTCGTGGGACCAAAGATGGTCCGGGCCACGACAGAGAAGGTCCAGGTCATCCAGGAGCGGATGAGGACAGCACAGAGCCGGCAGAAGTCATATTCTGACAGGAGGTGGAGGCCACTAGAGTTCGAGGATGGTGACCACGTCTTCTTGCGGGTCTCACCTCGACGTGGTTTGCGGAGATTTGGCTGAGGCGGCAAGTTGTCTCCACGCTTCATCGGACCCTTCCAAGTCCTCAGCAGGGTTGGCGAGGTGGCTTATCGCTTGGCTCTGCCACCTCGGTTGCACCGAGTGCACGACGTCTTCCACGTATCTCAGCTGAGGAGATACGTGCATGACCCGACGCACATCATTGACTACGGGGAGCTAGATATGGATGATGGGGCGACTTTTGCGGAGGTCCCGGTGGAGATAGAGGATCGACAGGAGCGAGTCCTACGTGGGCGATCGATTCCTCTTGTGCGCATCAGATGGCAGCACGGGAACCTCCAGGAGAGCACTTGGGAGCGGGAGGCTCAGATGCGTGCTCAGTACCCACATTTGTTTCCCTAGTTTATAATGTATCTTTACGGGGACGTAAAGCCCTGATGTGGGAGTAATGTAAAGACCCGTAAATTTCAAGGAAATTTTTTTTCTTAATTTTCTTTGGAATTTTACAAGAGCGCAGTCTCTAACGGCACCTGATTCTGAGGCCCGGTGTGCCCGGAATCATTTTCTGAAGTTTGGCTCGGGTACGTTCAGTGAACGGACGAGCGGGTTTTTCTAACTTTTGAACCGGTGCCCGGAATCTAATTCTGAGGGCACCGATGAAATCACAGCACCGGTATTCGCTTAGAAACGCCTCTTCCGGAGTTGCATTTGCTCGGGTGTGGTTTTTAATTTTCGGGCTTACAGTTAAGAAATAAAATAATTTTACGACAACTTTACTTTATTTCACTTAAGCCACTTGGAAGCCACTTAAAGCCACTTAAAAGCGGCTTAAACTGGGTTGATCCGGATAGGATGCTATCTAGGAAATATCCTACCCCCTCGGTAGGATATTTGTGAGGTGGGGTCCGCACGAGCCCCGCCGTTTCTTTCCGCTAAGTAACGCACCCGCGAAAACCCGTCATTATGAAAGTCAACTGATGCGTTTTCTTAAATTCTTAACAGAACATTTAATTGGGCGGTTTATTTAGTAAATTAAATGAGTTGTTTCTTTCATTGAATTAATTCAATGAATTGATGGGTCGTTACTTACTTTTTTTCGTTCGTTGGCGTAATAATAAAATAAGACCAACCAGTCATTTGAAAGTTTGCGCGTTGAGAGGATTTGACAGAATCCTTGCATCTTCTTTCTCCTTCGCGAAGAACGCGAAGAACGCCATCATCCACGGAAATCGACGACGCTCTAATCTGAGACGTTCTTCCCCACCCCGATCCCCGATCACCAACCGTTTGAGGTGAGTGATTTTGGGTTTCTTCTAAAAGTTCTTTGTGGTTTAAAACGAAACACGAATTTAATTATTTATAATTAAAATCTGTTGTTTCTTAGTCCGTCGAGTTCATCGACGCAACGCCGGATTCTGCGACGACGCGACGCCCTTCCGCGACGACGCGACGATCTCCACCTTCCGCGACGAGCATTCCGCGAAGAACGGTCACACGCGACGACTACGAGTTAGGGATTTTATTTTTGGATTACCCCCTTTTTATTATTCCCGTAAATGTTTCTTTAAAAAGTTAAAGAACCGGATTTGAAAACAATTTTAATTTTATTAAAATTGTTGTTTCCTGTGTGGAATAAAAATTCTCCCATTGTTTATATCTAACATGGAGGGTGCGGGCCAAACGAACACGGCCCGACGACCCTCCGCCGTTCTTCGTTCTTGTGCAGATTTGACGGGCGACGACGGAACGTGCCGCAACAGAAGTTGATGATCCCGCAGGGAAGAACGAGTCCCGGGAGGAGCAACGGCGCAGACGGGAAGAAAAACGGGCCAACGGAGCGACTCCGGCAGCCCACGGAAGCCGGCGGCGGCGCGGGTCGCCGGCACGGCGGTGCCCGGCGCGCCGCCAGACGAGACCACCGCGGCACCGGCCGCGGCGGCGGTGCCCGCGGGACGCGGCTGAAGCCGCGTCCGGCACCAGGGAGACACCCCGCGGGTGTCCCGCAAGTGTCCCGCGGGTGTCCCGCGGGTGTCACGCGGGAACGGCAGCTCCCCCCGCGTCACTCGGGACGCGGCTTCAGCCGCGTCCGGTTGTCTGGCCGACACCCCGCGGGTGCCGCGGGGGTGTCACGCGGGCCGGCGGCTCCCCCCGCGTCGGCCACTCGGCCGCTCGGCCGAGCCGGGCCGGGCTGGCCGAGCCAGACCGGTCCTACCGGGTCGGACCGGGTTGGACCGGGTTCGGCCGACCCAGGGGGGGTCGGGCCGGGTCGGCCCGGGCCCGGACCCCCCGTCTTCGGACGGTTTTCGTTC
Organism: Viscum album; assembly: GCA_963277665.1. Classification (NCBI taxonomy): domain Eukaryota; kingdom Viridiplantae; phylum Streptophyta; class Magnoliopsida; order Santalales; family Viscaceae; genus Viscum; species Viscum album. The sequence continues at coordinate 122,124 of CAUJRU010001358.1, forward strand.
AAGTGACCGTAACTTGAGCTACGGGCCTCCAAACGACTCTCTGTCAGCGGAAACGCGATCCTTGGATCGAGACGGTCGTTTCGGTATATCGCACTCAAGTTTTCGGAGTACTTTGAGTTCTGCCGGGTCGGTTCGTACACGAAACCAACCGGGCCCTCGGAGCGGAAACGCTCATATCTTGAGCTATGGACGTCCGATTGACGTGCCGTCAGCTTTGTTGAATTCCTCTAAGTGAGACAGATCTTTTGGATTACTCTGCCCGAGGTTTGGACGCAGGAGGAGTACGGTCAGGTTGGTTTTTCCTTCAAAACCAACCGGGCCCCTGGGACGAAAAAACCAATAACTCTCAGACCGGGCGTCCGATTGACGCGCCGTCTGCGACGTTGATTTCCTGTTGACGATACTGAACTTTTGGATACATCAACTTCAGTCTTTGTGACAGTTGATGTATCGGCCTCTAGGCTCGTGGAGCGGACCCTCCCGAACGAGCTTGCTGTGTGCGGGAACCCTAGAGCTGGCTGCGACTGCTTCTTCGACAGCGACGACTGTGCAGAGATCCTCCGTGGACTCCGACGACGACCGTGCAGAGATCCTCAGTGGACTGCGGCGACGACTGTGCAGAGATCCTCCGTGGACTGCAACGACTACAGCACTCAGCGATCCTACGTGGATCAGTGCTACAGGTCCTGTGTGGGCCCGATCCTGTGTGGGTCCGATCCTGTGTGGGTCAGCGCTCAGCGGTTCTGTGTGAGCCAGCGCCTACATGTAACGCCCCGAACCTAGTTACCCAGAGTCGGTGCATTATTACATAACATTGGCATGATCACAAGAAAGATCAAATCTTGAAAGACCGATTGGTTTAGTAGCCTTGGAAACACTAGATATATTCATATGTTTTACATTACATCATAAAGTGAAAAAACTACTACGACAACATAATGTCTCCATAGTCCACACTATTATCCCCTCATAATATCCCTGCAGGTCATTCATAACTTACTTCTTCACATCCTGGGAAAAATAAAACATAGAAAAGGGGTGATCTCAAATGCCCAGTAATGATAACAATATAGCGGAACATTCAAAAATAACCATAAACATTTAAGGCAATGCATTACTAAAACAAAACCATTTTAAACTTGAACTTCAACATAGTATGGAAAAAGTAAAATGAAATAATTCAATTTACTTATTCACATGGATATTCTACTAATCGAATAATCACATTCAATATCAATAACCACTTTCATAATGTCGGAATGCATAATGCTGAACTTTAATTTCTTTGTCAAGGCCTCGTCCCAAGACCTAGGGGTTAACTGTAATCAGAACCCAACCCAGAGTGCCTCTAATAACCATACACCAACCCGGAGTGCCTCTAATAACCGGAGACCAAACCGGAGTTCCTCTAATAACCGGAGACCAAACCAGAGGGCTTACTTTTACCGGTCCCCAACCCGGAACATACTCGTCTCACACATTCATCTGAATGAAAGGTTGAAATATAAAACAAATATTCGGATTAAAAATAACTTATGAAATGTCAATAATTTAAAAAAAACCATGAGTGACATAAGAATAGCTTATCCACAGTCAAAAATATCACAAAACCTTCAATAAAATATGGATGTTTTGTATCATAATAAATCAACTTCAAATAAGCTTAAAAGCTATCAAAGGATGTTGACATAGATGAAATCAAAACTATTTTAGAGAAATATCTCTTTTCTTTTTAAATCATTCTAAAAGTAACATAATTATAAAATAATAAATTCAATTTGAAAATATTCTTATAAACTTGTAAGGGAAGCTTTGCCGATTTTATAACGGCGGTAAATAGCCGCACTCGCCGTATAAGTTAAAAAAACATTCTTACCTTAAATTTGTCGAAAAGGTTAAAAGTGACTTGTTTGGAAAACGACGGAAAGATTCCTTTCGAAACACATAAGGGTATAAATGACTTTAACCCATATTCTTGTAAATAGTAAAAATGTTTTGAAATACATTATTAAGAAACATGGATGTGGATAATAAAGAGATCCCAGTAGATTATTACGTATAAACAACCTCGGATAATGAAGAGATTGTGAAATATCCCTTAACTCGTACTTTTCCTTTGTTGGGGTAGGTTAAACTCCTGTATAATGGTGAAATAATTGTTATTAAATTATAAAAGAATCATATATATTAATATGATATCATATATGATCTTTTAACATTTATTTGTTAATAATATCTTTTAATTATCGTCGTTTCGGGTGTTAACTTACTCATTTTCTTTTATATGTTTTGTTACATAAGCCATGTTTGTTATCGATAGGTTGTATCTTATTCATATACAGAATGATATAAAGTCCTTAAACATCATTTTTAAATCATCAAATGATAATTATACTTTAATGGATATGATGGAGAATGAATCTCATCGCGTTCGTGGAGACGGTAGTCCGTACGTACGCACGAGCGACAATATCATTCTTTTGATATTAAAATAATATATAAATGGATGGTATATCATATATACAGAATCATTAACATGTTATATTTATTATTTACATGAGTTACACATCATTATTATACCCATCCAAATAATAATATATTGAATAACAATTACACCACGACGTGGAGACGGTAAGCCGTACGTACGCACGTATGGTGACATGTTATTCAAAGGGTGGATAGAATACTGAATATGGTTGTACCATATTTATAATAACATCAAATTATATATAAGATACTAGAGTTATTATTTTAGAATGGTAATAACAAATAAATAAGAAGTGGAAGAAGAAAGGAACTTGAAAAGGGGTGGTGAAAACATTACCTCTTCTTCAGGTTCTTCCTTTTGATTTGATCAAAAGGGGTCCTTAGGTTGGCTTTCGGATCAAAATAAGGCCTCTAGGTTATAGTGAGGGAAGTTGGGAGAGTATTTGGGAATATTTTGGCCGAACCAAAAGGCTTTGAAGGTGTGAAGAAAAGAGAAGGAGGAGTGCCCTTTTATAAGAGGGGTGAGGGGAACCTTTGGAAAAGCTAGAAATATTAGTTTATAATAAATTCATATTCGGTTTCTAATGGCTCCAAAGTTGATTATTTAAATTTTAAGGTGGGGATGGGTCTAAAACAACTCAACTAATAGAATTTAGACAGGTTTGGGTACTAATATTAACCTTATCTTTAAGTATTAACTCTAAGTTAATTAGTTTCACTTTTACAATATCTCTTTGTATTTTTATATAATATGGTTAATAAACTTACTATATACATCCAAGAGACCCCTAAGTGGTCCATTAATGATGAACCTATCATGATATAAGTCTCTTGGCCGAACCTTAGATTTTTAGGAATTTAATATCAATTAATAATATAATATTTGTTTTAAGAACTCTTTTATGTCAATTTTGACACTATTCAATACTTGATTTTTGTGAAACTCATAACAGATTGATTACTTCGAAAAAAGTCAATTAAATCAATCCTAATATATCATATTATCCTAGAAAATTATTTTAATTCATTAAAAGTCTCAAATTATATTTATTTGGGTATTTATAATATCAATTATTTTAAATTTTCACTATTATGGGAATTACTGCATCATCATTGTGTCATAAATAAATTTATTTATTTAAAGTCTAAAAATTATAAATAAACTAAAATTATTTATTAAATCTTTTTATCTTTCTAATTAATATTTATAGTCTAAAATCCAACATATATAACCCTATGTAATAATTGTTTTTCTAAAAGATATATGCTTGTGTCATTTTTGTATTCATTTTAACTTAATTAAAATAAAGTGTCCCTATCGCCTACAAGTGGCTCCTTGGGGTCCCAAAATAGACCCAAAGATGTCTATGGTCGAACATGTATCAACCAATAAGGTTAGGATACGTTTTAGGGTAATAATATTATTTTTTAACCCTTATTTACCGGATTTACCCATAACCATGGTAAATAAAATATTTACCACAGTAATTATTCAAAATGTTTAAAAATAAATGTTACCTATTTACACAATTTGAACATCATGATTCCAAATATGGAATCCATTTTTCCAAATTCAAAACACAGAAGTGGCAGAAATTAATTTAAAATTAATTCCCATTGTTAAAACAAAAAGCGTGTTTTTAAGAGGTAATAACTATCAAAAGATTGACACTTGTTTATGTCCGGTTTAATTGTAAAAGTATGTCCAATGACCAAAATTGTATTAAATGGTAAAAATATATTCTAAATATACTTTAAAACCTCTCAAATTCATAATTTATCACTATTAATTATTTTAATTAAAAAATTTGTTTTTAATTAAAATTTAGTAATTTTCACTATTCATCAAAATATGAAAGTTATCCGAAAAGTACCAAAATTTCACCTTAGGCAAAATTCGATACTCCGAATCCAAAAATGAATTCCATTTTGAGAGATAAAATTTCTAAAATTTTAAAAGGTAGGTATTACTATTCATAACGGCTAGTTTGATTGGTTGTGGTGTGTTAGAACTCGAAGTTGTGTACAACACACGCTACTGTATTATTCAAAGGAAAGCGTACCGTGGAAGCTTGGGATGTGTCATTTTAAATTTTTTGATGTCCCCCATTTAGTCAAAAAGTTTAAAATATTGTATTTAAAAAGGTTTCACTATTAAAAGTTGATAAAAGTGCAATACTGAAAATGAATCTGTTCTTGCATTATGTCTAAGAAACTCATAATATGGATTCTAAAATTATAAGGATTATATAAAGTTTATAATTTAGTTAATACTATTCATAACCTCTTTTGAATGGCTTTTTTTTTGTAAGTCATGGTGTGATTGAACTCGGTGTTGCGTGTAGTGCAAGTTATTGAATTATTTTTGAAGAAATAACACACTATGAAATCTTGGGGTGTTACATTCTCCCCTCCTTCAATAAATTGCGTCCTCGCAATTTGAAATTGTTCTTAGAAAATAAAAGGTTGAAAATAGAAAATATATTTGTGGGAAAACCCACATCGTAAATTGGGTTACTAAAATTTAGTCTTAATATGATGAAAAGAGAAATGAAAGGGTCACCACCAAATTATGATCTCGATTAGGAGAACATTGGTGGCAATTAGAGACATATAATTGGAGGCAAAACATAAATATTTATAGGTAGTGATTGAGGTCATCAGTCACAAACAAGTATAAAATTGAGGTCCTTAAACTCATCAATCTATGATGATTTGAAATACCATCGGTTCAACAAAACATAGGGTATTGGGATAACACATTTTTGACGTTTCAAAATATCTTAGTTGAAATCCCACATCAAAAAATGAATTAATGAGGCCTCTATTTAAAATAAAGAGTGGAAAGTATGAAGATTACCGAAAATAACACATACTAGGGTTCCATGTAGGAAAATATGGATATGGAAGAGAAATATAACCATCAATTATCTGATGGAGAGTGGTAGAGAACATGGCTATGAAAAGCCCAACAATCCCAAAGCCATAAATTAGTGATGATTTAAGGTACCATCTAGGAAAACTTTTTTGTTCTAAGTTCCTTTTATTAATGTTGAGGAATTTATTTATGATATTGGCTAAGATCATAAGGAGATATGCTTACTTTATAATTAGAGTTTTATCCATTAATAAATTTCTACCACAAACTCATCTTTCACTCTAAAAGATAATAGAACGTAAAAAAAATTCTATTTATACTATTCGTGCAGGGTTCCAAAATAAATGAATTTATAATTCATCTACCAGATCTTTTAAAAAAACTACATTATTTAATCCAGGACATCTCGTGGGCCAGTGGTAGGTGATACACCCTTGTCGCCCTTCCGTTGCGGGTTCAAGTCTCGCAGTCTTGCCGGACGTGACGGGTTGCCGCCCGACATCCGGGTTGTCCTTTTATGGCAATCCAAAATAATCCAAACTAGAACTATCCAAAATACTTCTCACAGTCCAACATTTATAAGGAAGGTAAACATAATGTAGATCCTTTTTACCCAGTAATATCATATTAATACCTTCATCATGTATTCATTTAAAACACTGAAACATCCTGAATTACCATAATCCTTATTGAATACATTCATGCTCCCTTATTCCATATAGAATGCTGGATATACTTCATCAATCCAAAAATGTTTTAAACCCCAACAATGATGAAATATACAAATCATTAATCATCTTCAAGTTAGTAAAGAATATCCAAATCAATCATGTATTATTCTAAAATCACTACCTCAGTATCAGAACCATATTATGGTTTATCTTTCTCTCAACCATATATTTTCCAAAAATTTAACCTGCTATTGAGTCACTTTTCTATGTTCTACACAATATCAAGTCCTTAATAAAATAGTACTGCAGTACAATCCTTATATACTCCATAATTATTATAACAAGTACATTGTTGATACAACACTCAATTGACATAATCAACATAAGAACTCTAATCATTCCTCTTCATCTGTGGTAGTATCATAACTTGATTATTATCCAATAGCATTATTTGAGGCATAGTCTGATGACTGGGACATAGGTTCGCGTAGTGTCCAAACTCTTTGCAAATGAAGCATTATACATTTGAAACCATTTTCTTACCCTTGCAGTCACGTACATTGTGCCCTTTTCCTCCACACTTATAACAAACTCCCATTCCTTTCAGGCAAGTTCCAGGGTGTTTCTTTCCACAGTTATCACATATGGGAAAATTCTTCTTTTCCCTCTTCCCTTTATCCATCCTTCTCTCTTCCATCCTTTTCTTCTATTTCTTCCCTTCAAAGACATAGGACTCAGTAAACTCATTACTTATCTTATCAACACATGATATTATTTCTTCATATGATGATAATACATGCGAGACTATTTCTCTTGTAAATTCTGGCTTAAGACCATGAAATATATGATCCTTCTTTCTCTTTGTATCATGTGCATTTCTAGAGTTCTCATTCCTTCTACTGGGCGCCATTTCTAAACAATGGCTTACATTAGATTAGTTTATGACTAACAATACCTAATCCCAAAATTGTAAAACACATAACATAAATTTAATAGTTTATGGATATAATCCATAATCATAAAAATGTCTCCTTTGAGGAAGTATATACTCATAAACCCTTCATAATGGTTTGTAAAGAAAATGAGAATTATCCTAAGCATATACCCCGGGAGTGTCGTAACCAAGAGTGAAGCAAGGCCCGTTGTCGTGCACCAGTTCCCGTTCGAGTCTAGCTCAAAGCGGTGTTTTCGGGTTTTACCCCTAGGTACATCTGTGCCAGAGCCGCCTCTACCTGCTCGTATCCAGACAGGGATGTATTGCTCGGAAAACTCACAAAATCTCTACAATACCAAAATTCTAGGAAGTTCTTCTATACTAATACTCAAAGTTCATCTTAGGTCTACGTGCTGTAATCATAGTTTATCTAAATCTAGCTTCCAAGGTTTGTACTAAACTTACTATGATACCAACTGTAACGCCCCGAACCTAGTTACCCAGAGTCAGTGCATTATTACATAACATTGTCATGATCACAAGAAAGATCAAATATTGAAAGACCGATTAGTTTAGTAGCCTTGGAAACACTAGATATATTCATAAGTTTTATATTACATCATAAATTGAAAAACTACTACGACAACATAATGTCTCCATAGTCCACACTATTATCCCCTCATAATATCCCTGTAGGTCATTCATAACTTACTTCTTCACATCCTGGGAAAAATAAAACATATAAAAGGGGTGAGCTCAAATGCCTAGTAAGGATAACAATATAGCAGAACATTAAAAAATAAGCATAAACATTTAAGGCAATGAATTACTAAAACAAAAGCCTTTTAAACTTGAACTTCAACATAGTATTTCAAAAGTAAAATGAAATAATGAAATTTACTTATTCACATGGATATTCTAATAATCGAATAATCACATGCAATATCAATAACCACTTTCATAATGTCGGAATTCATAATGCTAAACTTTAATTTCTTTGTCAAGGCCTCGTCCCAAGACCTAGGGGTTAACTGTAACCGGAACCCAACCCAGAGTGCCTCTAACAACTGGACACCAACCCGGAGTGTCTCTAATAACTGGAGACCAAACCGGAGTTCCTCTAATAACTGGAGACCAAACCGGAGGGATTACTTTTACCGGTCCCCAACCCAGAACATACTCGTCTAACACATTCATCTTAATGAAAGGTTGAAATATAACATAAACATTCGTATTAAAAATAACTTATGAAATGTCAATACTTTAAAAAAACCATGAGTGACATAAGAATAGCTTATCCACAGTCAAAAATATCACAAAACCTTCAATAAAATATGGATGTTTTGTATCATAATAAATCAACTTCAAATAAGCTTAAAAGCCATCAAAGGATGTTGACATAGATGAAATCAAAACTATTTTAGAGAAATATCTCTTTTCTTTTTAAATCATTTTAAAAGTAATATAATTATAAAATAATACATTCAATTTGAAAATATTCTTAAAATATTGTAAGGGAAGCTTTGACGATTTTATAACGGCGGTAAATAGCCGCACTCGCCGTATAAGTTAAAAAAACATTCTTACCTTAAATTTGTCGAAAAGGTTAAAAGTGACTTGTTTGGAAAACGACGGAAAGATTCCTTTTGAAACACATAAGGGTATAAATGAATTTAACCCATATTCTTGTAAATAGTAAAAATATTTTGAAATACATTATTAAGAAACATGGATGTGGATAATAAAGAGATCCCAGTAGATTATTACGTATAAACAACCTCGGATAATGAAGAGATTGTGAAATAACCCTTACCTTGTACTTTTCCTTGGTTGGGGTAGGTTAACCTCCTGTATAATGGTTAAATAATTGTTATTAAATTATAAAAGAATCATATATATTAATATGATATCATATATGATCTTTTAACATTGATTTGTTAATAATATCTTTTAATTATCTTCGTTTCAGGTGTTAACTTACTCATTTTCTTTTATATGTTTTGTTACATAAGCCATGTTTGTTATCGATAGGTTGTATCTTATTCATATCCAGAATTATATCAAGTCCTTAAACATCATTTTTAAATCATAAAATGATAATTATACTTTAATGGATATGATGGAGAATGAATCTCATCGCGTTCGTGGAGACGGTAGTCCGTACGTACGCACGAGCGACAATATCATTCTTTTGATATTAAAATAATATATAAATGGATGGTATATCATATATACAGAATCCTTAACATGTTATATTTATTATTTACATGAGTTAAACATCATTATTATACCCATCCAAATAATAATATATTGAATAACAATTACACCACGACGTGGAGACAGTAAGCCGTACGTACACACGTATGGTGACATGTTATTAAAAGGGTGGATAGAATACTGAATATGGTTGTACCGTATTTATAATAACATCACAGTATATATACGATACTGGATTTATTATTTTAGAATAGTAATAAAAAAGAAAGAAGAAGTGGAAGAAGAAAGGAACTTGAAAAGGGGTGGTGAAAACATTACCTCTTCTTCAGGTTCTTCCTTTTGATTTGATCAAAAGGGGTCCTTAGGTTGGCTTTCTGATCAAACTAAGGCCTCTAGGTTGTCGTGGGGGAATTTGGGAGAGTATTTGGGTAGAGTTTGTCCGAACCAAAAGGCTTTGAAGGTGTGAAGAAAAGAGAAGGAGGAGTGCCCTTTTATAAGAGGGGTGAGGGGAACCTTTGGAAAAGCTAGAAATATTAGTTTATAATAAATTCATATTAGGTTTCTAATGGATCCAAAGTTGATTATTTAAATTTTAAGGTGGGTATGGGTCTAAAAAAACTCAACCAATAGAATTTAGACAGGTTTGGGTACTAATATTAACCTTATCTTTAAGTATTAACTCTAAGTTAATTAGTTTCACTTTTACAATGTCTCTTTGTATTTTTATATAATATGGTTAATAAACTTACTATATACATCCAAGAGACCCCCAAGTGGTCAATTAATGATTAAACTATCATGATATAAGTCTCTTGGCCAAACCTTATATTTTTAGGAATTTAATATCAATTAATAATATAATATTTTTTTAAGAACTCTTTTATGTCAATTTTGACACTATTCAATAGTTGATTTTTGTGAAACTCATAACAGATTGATTACTTCTAAAAAAGTCAATTAAAGCAATCCTAATATATCATATTATCCTATAAAATTAGTTTAATTCATTAAAAGTCTCAAATTATATTTATTTGGGTATTTATAATATCAATTATTTTAAATTTTCACTATTATGGGAATTACTGCATCATCATTGTGTCATAAATAAATTTAATTATTTAAAGTCTAAAAATTATAAATAAAATAAAATTATTTATTAAATATTTTTAGCTTTCTAATTAATATTTATAGTCGAAAATCCAACATATATAACCCTATGTAATAATTGTTTTGCTAAAAGATATATGCTTGTGTCATTTTTGTATTCATTTTAACTTAATTAAAATAAAGTGTCCCTATCACCTACAAGTGGCTCCATGGGGTCCCAAAATCGACCCAAAGATGCCTATGGTCGAACATGTATCAACCAATAAGGTTAGGATACGTTTTAGGGTAATAATATTATTTTTTAACCCTTATTTACCGGATTTACCCTTAACCATGGTAAATAAAATATTTACCACAGTAATTATTCAAAATGTTTAAAAATAAATGTTATCTATTTACACAATTTGAACATCCTGATTCCAAATATGGAATCCATTTTTCCAAATTCAAAACACAGAAGTGGCAGAAATTAATTTAAAATTAATTCCCGTTGTTAAAACAAAAAGCGTGTTTTTAAGAGGTAATAACTATCAAAAGATTGACACTTGTTTATGTCCAGTTTAATTGTAAAAGTATGTCCAATGACCAACATTTTATTAAATGGTAAAAATATATTCTAAATATACTTTAAAACCTCTCAAATTCAAAATTTATCACTGTTAATTATTTTGATTAAAAAAGTTGTTTTTAATTAAAATTTAGTAATTTTCATTATTCATCAAAATATGAAAGTTATCCGAAAAGTACCAAAATTTCACCTTAGGCTAAATTAGATACTCTGAATCCAAAAATGATGTCCATTTTGAGAGATAAAATTTCTAAAATTTTAAAAGGTAGGTATTACTATTCATAACGGCTAGTTTGATTGGTTGTGGTGTGTTAGAACTCGAAGTTGCGTACAACACACGCTACTGTATTATTCAAAGGAAAGCGCACCGTGGAAGCTTGGGATATGTCATTTTAAATTTTTTGATGTCCCCCATTTAGTCAAAAAGTTTAAAATATTGTATTTAAAAAGGTTTCACTATTAAAAGTTGATAAAAGTGCAATACTGAAAATGAATCTCTTCTTGCATTATGTCTAAGAAACTCATAATATGGATTCTAAAATTATAAGGATTATATAAAGTTTAAAATTTAGTTAATACTATTCATAACCTATTTTTAATGGTTTTTTTTTGGTAAGTCATGGTGTGATTGAACTCGGTGTTGCGTGTAGTGCAAGTTATTGAATTATTTTGAAGAAATAACACACTATGAAATCTTGGGGTGTTATACTACAGGTCCTGTGTGGGCCCGATCCTGTGTGGGTCATTTCTGAGGTTAGTTACCTATCGATCCTTCGTGGGTCCGACGACTTAGATGGATCAGTGATCATCTTCATCTTCATCCGAAGAAGTATACCTGTGTGAGCTGAATCTTGTGTTACTCTCCTTTGTGGATTTTGTTGAGCTATCCTGTGTGGATCTACTGTTTACTCTCCTTTGTGGATTGTGTTGAGCTATCCTGTGTGGATTTACTGTTTACTCTCCTTTGTGGATTGTGTTGAGCTATCCTGTGTGGGTATACGTTTTTCTTCCCTGTGTGGACTGGGTTGTGCTTGGGCTCGGACGTTGGAGCCGAACGGGAATTGGTGACTTAGGTATATGTATGGTCATATACCTAAGTCGTGTCAGATGTTACTTAGTGATTGAATCTTTCCTTTTTGGATTATCCTTTGTGGATTTCGGGAGACCTTAGGGGGTCTCGGGGTCCCTACTGAGTAGCTTATACTCACCCCTGCACGGGCTATGCCCGCACTGCGTTGTGTTGGTTGCAGACGACGGACAGCGCTGATCGTGGTGGAGGCGTGCGGAGCAGGACGGTACCTGGAGGTGGACCACTGGGCGGGACGTACTCGGAGCGGTCAGGTGGACCCGAGGAGAAGTGGAGGCTATCTGTACCCACCCTTCAGGTGGGACTTCCGGAGGACGGCTCGACGCTGCAGTTTTTCCTTTCAGTTGTTGTTTTTCCTTTTAGTTGTACTTTACAGTTGGGCTTGTATTTCCGGCCCCTTTTACTTTCAGCACAGCTTGTACCGTTTTTACTTAGTGTTTAATTTTCCGCTTGCTTACTCTGTGGTGCTTGTTTACTTTTCAAAGTCAATGCCTTCCCTTTTTGTTGGGATTTACGCCTTGGTGCTAGTCGCCAGCCCCTGGCCTATGGAAGGCGGGCTTGGGGTAGTCACGGCACGGACCCCGAGGACGGGTCGTGACAATACACACTCGGTCGGATAAACCCCTTCTCGAGAAGATCTTGGAGTTTTTTCTTTAATTCCTCTATCTCCACATTTTACATCCTATTGGGGGTCTTTGATATTAGATGAGGTTCAGGTACGAGTTCAATGGAGAACACTACCTCTCTTTTTGGGGGAGGTCCGGGGAACTCCTTAGGAAATATGTCAATGTATTCCCATACTATGGGTACATTTTCTATCCTCAAACTCCCATTTCCTTCTTCTTTTTCTCTGAACAACTCCATAAATAAGGATATAGGAGGTTCTTCTAGACAAAGATCAGGTTGAGATATCTCTCCTTGGAAGATAATTGCATGTTTTCCATTCAAGAGCACTGAGATTTCTTTGATTCTACATTTGATCTTAGCATTATACTTTGAGATTAAGTCCATCCCTAGTATAATGTTGAATTCCAGCATGGGAATGACTACTAGATTTGTGATAAGATTGTGCTCACTAAAGTAAATACTAAAGTTTCTAAACACTGATGATGCTTAGATAATCCTACCATGAGTCTTGACTGATAACTCTACTTTTATAAAATAGGGGGTTGATTCTAAGTTCTTTGAAAACATGGAGGAAATAAAGGAATACGTAGAACCAGAATTAAACAAAGTACTTGCTGGATTTGAGATAACAACATGAGTACCTTCTACCACATAATTTGGTGCTTCAAATTCAGTCATAGTTATTGCAAAAGTACGACCTTGTTTCCTTGCCAGTTTCTGAGGCTGATGGTGATTCCCCTCCACTACCCTCGGATTTGGAAAATGATTAGAAAAGTGCCTATGTTTTCCACAGTTATAGGATTTGACATCTGGTAGGGCATGCACCATCTTCCCTTTTTCGTTAGTGTTGGGAATTTGTGGCATCATCTCATTATGATAATTCCATTCAATGTGGCCATCTCTACTACACTTGTATCACTTCCCACTCCTGAGAAGGCAGTCCCCCAAATTCTTCTTCCCACATTTATTACACGTGGGACGTTGTGCTTTCTTGCCTCCTCTTCCCTGATCGAAGCTCTTCCCTAATCTTGGTTCCATTTATATCTTCTTGTCATCAGATTTATGAGACCATTGTGTCTCACCAAACTTGAGTTTTATTTTCATTGCACTCCGCACGATCTCCTCATAGGTTTCATAGTCTCATTTGGCTAGATTCTTCCGCAGATGAGGTCTCAGTCCACCAACAAATTTATCAACCTTCCCACTAGGATCCATGAAAAATCATGAGGTATAATGAGAAAGTCTTGTGAAGTTAATCTCGTATCTTCCCATAGATTCATTATCCTTCTACTTTAGCTCGACAAACTTCTTCTCCATTCTTGTTATCATAGAATGAGTGAAATACTTACTGAAGAATATCCCTCAGAATGCTTCCCACTCCATAGATTTAACCTCCACTCTTGGCCTTGTGTTTTTTATCATCTCCGACCACTAATCAACTTCACCCTCTAAGCGGTAAAGAGCCTAGGTGACCTTCTCTTAATCCGAACAGTGGAACATAGAAAAGATCTTCTCGATAGCGATGATCCACTTTTCAGCAATCAATGGGCCAGTAGATCCACTGAAGGTTGGTTTCCATTGACGCATAAAGGACTCAACATAATGTTGTTACCTTCACAGTGAGATCATTCTCTCAGCTTGATTCAAGTTATTTCCCATAACTTGAGTCAGTTGGTTCATCATATGCATGAAATTTTCCATTTCAGCTTCCATCATAGGGTCGTCAGTGCATGGTTCATTGTGGTCACCATTTTCATGGTTCCTCCTATTTCCCTCCATTTTCTAAAATAATTAAACGTAAGTGATAAAATTATTTGATTTACCAATATTTTTAATATAAAGGATTTTATGTCTTAAAACATAATGCTTTAAACAATTACATTTCTATGTAAATCATTCATAATGATTCATAAAAAGATTATTATTAAACAAATATATCCCCCGATAATGTCGTAACTGATAGTGCAGCAAGGCTCGTTGTCGTGTACTAGGATACCCCAGGTCAAGCCTGAAACTCCGTGTCAGATTTTTCACTCCTAGGTACATCTGTTACAAAGACACCTCTATCTTCTCGTATCCAGATAGAGATGTATTTTCTTGATAAACCACTTACTCAATACTCACCAAAACACCAGAAAGTTTTTTTATATATAAAATTTTCTATAGGGTCCTTCCTAAAGCTTTCATAGCCTAATTTCCATAAATAACTAAACTATCCTTTGATACCAACTATGGCATCCCACCTTTTTATTTCGCAACTTTTCATTACATTTTACAAAAAGAGGATCTGTAAAGTCTAGTGTCTTGGAAATCAGGAACATAAAACATGAAAACATTAAACATATTCTAATACACTTTTAAAGATTCATCAAAGATTCATCCTTAGTACAATTACTGTATCTCATAACCTGGAGTCATGCATCAAAGGAAAGGGTGAGCAGAAAGCCCATTAAGGAAAGAAAGGGAATTAGTTTACCTGTGATATCAATAAAAACATGATGAAAAACCTAAAGACATGAGAAATGGAAGTAGAGAAATTTTATAATGAAAATAAATTAATCTAAAACATGAATATGTGTCTATAACATTTAATTTAGACATTCATTAACATATCACAAATTTTTATCCCCAAGGTGTCATAAAAATTACCATAGTTATTCACCAAGGTATCTTGAAACTTGTCATCACTAGAGATTAAATTATTTACCCAATTCATTGGAGAGATATCAGAGAGAACCCTTAATATTTATTTACTTTCATGTTATCCACATAGATAAAAATCAAACATTTCATAAATAACCCAAGGATAATAAAATAAATGGGTTTCATTTCAAAATCATGATGTTTTAAAAGTGCTTATAAACTTCATTGTTATGTATTTTATAACCCTTGGAAAAGGAAAGAGGGTTTCTTGTATGTAAATTACAGAATAAAATAGATCAATTTTATGCATTTATTAATGCCTCTAGAAATGAAAATATATTTGGTTATTCAGATAAATAAAACAAGATAATTTCTTGAGAAACATAGAGATATTTTGAGAGAAAATTTCTGTAGCATAACGACTATATAACATGGTTTTAGAAAACAATAAAACAATAGGGGACAAGGGTCTACAATAAATAAATGAATCATTTATAGTACAGGTATAGAATAAAAATAAATAAGATCATGGTATGGATATTTTAATGAAATACCATACAAAAATGAAACTCGAAGGAAAATAGAAGATGCGATTTCTTTTACGAAAATTCGGCAGCCTAACGACGTCACTTAAAAATTAAGAAAATCATTTGATGAGAGAATAAATGGTCTATCATCATTTGTAAATTAAATGGATAGTAATATGAATATATAAGAACATACCCTCACATAAGAATATGGAAACTGGAGGACATAACTTAAAGGAAATCATGACTAAAAGAGGAGGGTGGAAGGTTCCCTTACCTTGAAGAGTAACTTCGAAAGCTTGAAGGTTGGGACATTGGGAGGATTGAGGGAACCTTGGGAGGACTCCTTGGGAGGTAACAATACTAGAAAATTATTGAGTATTATTTTGTAATGAAATAAATGAGGGAATGTCTTGGTATTTATAGGAAAAGTGAGGGAATATTTAATTAATTTCCAAGGGACACCTCATCAGTGGTATTTGAAAAACCATGAGATTTACCATGGTATTTTCCCATGGTATTGGGCACTTGGGACACCTCATAGTATATCATAATATTTACAAGTCAACCAGAATTATTACATCATTATTACATCATTAATGATGTCATTAAACACCAGAAACTCATAAATGTATTTTCACTATTCACTGAAAAAAAACATTTTCAAAAAATATCATAAATTCACCCTAACCTAATATCAATGATTTGAATTCAAAAATGAACTCCATTTTATGAAATTAAGTTTCTAAATATTTTTGTTTTAATTGTTTAGTAAAATCATTTTTTATTCAAAAAAACAACTCTGAAACTATAACTTATTTTGTAATACCTTAAAAAAGTAATCAAGATCCCATAAAATTATATTATAACCATAAGACAATAAAGTAACAATTTATTATTTCATTTTATGAAAATAATTTTTGATTTGAAATTATTAAATTAATTATAAAATTGCAAGTAAAATATTTATGAACTAAAAAAATAAAAAAACTTATACTATGATCATTTTTTCACTTTTAAGATGTCTAAATTGTATTTATACATTCATGGGTGAAGTTTCTATTTTTTGGCCAATTTATTATTCATTACTATTCACAATGGTATGATACTATTCATACTTTACTATTTTCTTAAAAAAAGTTGATCTTATTAGACTCTAAATTTTTTACTGATCACAATTGTAGAAGATCATTTTTTTAAAATCATTTCAAATTATTAATTATTTAATGTTTACATGAATATTTTAAAATTCCCTTTTTACAAAATTCATCAATAATATTCATCCTAAATTTATCTGAACATTTGAAAATCACAATTTTTAACATAATAATAAATAACAATTTTATTTATACGAAGTAATTATAAAAAGTGTCTAAGGCCTCGTCACATAGCCCCTTATAACACCTGCATAGGACCTAAGTGTAAGGTGTGCTATGGTGATAGAATCTTGGGGCAGCTCCGACAACATTTCCTGAGTGGTGATTTCTATCATCTTGAACTTCTCCCTTAGGCAATTTCGTTTGAGATTCACATGTTAAAGCTCAGCTTGGGATTGGTCCAGAGCAAAGCCCATAGATGTTACCTCGTTTCCAAGCTATGACAGATGGGATTCTTATGGCCTGAGTCTACTGGATGAGGCCATCGACTATTCTTTTTTTATTAATTAACCAAGATCACTTGTATTTATAAACAATAATTGAAAATTTAAGAGTTTAGTTTCCAATGGTCATATTGACCAACGGTCATATAACAGTCAAAACCCAATGGTACCACTTCATTAACAAAAGCATATAGTTTTGTGGAGTATAAAATTAAATAACACACAAATTCAGGAAAAAATGTTATTCAAAAGTTTGGTTCGTTACAAGGATGCTCTTCTCGATAGGGGAGTATATGGTCTTCGTATCAAGGAGCATGTGATTGAGGTAGTAGAGACTATTCTTTGTTCCCTCATTGTTCTTCTGGGTGAGAAAGGAACCGAGAGATCATTCTAGGGTGGTCACATAAAGGATTAGCAGCTTTCTAGAGACAGGTGGCATTAATACCGGTGGCTGGGGAAGATACTACTTTATTTCCTCGAAAGTAGTCTGACACTCTTCTTCCCACTCGTAGACGGTGTCTTTCTTCAGGAGATGAGACAAGGGCTTACACTTGTTGTCCCGATTCACGATGAATCGGCGTATATAGGCTAAGTGGCCTTTGAAACCTCAAAGCTCTCGGAGGTTGCTTGGGGGAGACATCTAGCTGATGGCCTTGATCTTCTCTGGGTCTATTTTAATGCCCCGATATCTGACAAAGAAACCAGGAAACTTTACTAAGGTGACCCCGAAGGCACACTTCAATGGATTCATCTTCAGGTGGCGGTAACGAAGGAATTTGAATACTTTATCAAGGTCTTTAAGATGGTACAGGCACTGGAAAGATTTGACCACCAGGTCATCCATGTATAATTCCACCAGTGTCTTGAGGATCGTCTTAAATATGTGATGTATAGCCTGCTGATCGGTGGCACCTGCATTTTTTAGACCGAAGGGCATGACTTGGTAACATAAAGTACCATGCACTACCCTGAAGGACATAGACTCCTTATCCTTTGGGGTCATTCAGATCTGGTTATACCTAGAGTACCCATCCATGAAGGAGAGTTCTCGGAACCTAGTTGTAGCATTGATCAACAATTCTGTGACTGGAAATGGAAAATCATTCTTCAAGAAAAGATGGTTGAGATCCTGGAAGTCGATGCAGAATCTGATCTATCCATTCTTCATCATTATTGGCACAATTTTGTCTAGACATCTGGGGTACTAGTCCACCTTAATGAAATTGTCTTTGATGAGCTTATCAACTTTGGCCTCGACCATGGCACTATGGAAAGGATTCATCTTTCTAGGAGGCTTCTTAAACCAGCAGTGATTTATTGGGAGACCGAGGCGGGGGATAGCTACCTGAGGATATAGTCATGGAATCTCATCATAACTCTAGTTGAATACATCGCAGTGTTGTTTAAGGAAGTCCACATACTACTGTTTCTCCCCGAGGGGCATGGAAGGACTGATCATTGTGGGTTTCGGGTTCACCTCGCTACTGAGGTTCACCTGTACCAATTCATCGACTGTGGCAGAGACGCCCTCTTCAAAGGTGGGGGGATCATCCTTTAAATACTCTTCTTCACTTATGTAGTAGGGATCCTCAGCAGGAGGAGTTTTTTTGAGTTGAATGATCTTGATGGGAGGCTGGTACCAGCCTGAGCGGTAGTGGACACTGCATCGGGGGACTCCTGTGCTGCCGAAACAATAGCAATGAAGGTTGTCGATCTGATCCCATATGGTCTTCATCCCAAGGGGCCACACTTGATGATATCAAAGAAATCGTGTCATTACTTCTTAATCTGGTTTATCCCAGCCCAGAGAAACAAGAAATTATGACGTATTGATGTCACCATGGTGCGGACATCCTGATACCTTATGGGAGTAGGGGGCTCCGAGATTACCCGAGCCTGATTTGTGTAGGAGTATGAGGTGATCTTCCAGCGTCGCTTAGAATTGGGAATGCACTCCCCCCTCATTCTATAAATAATGAAGCATTGTTCCATGTTTGGGGTTGTAGCATCCAATTGGTGGATTGGAAAGATATAGGCATCGTCCAGATCTATCCACGGGTTGGTCGCAGCTGTAGCATGCTCAATCTCATTAGCCTGAATCTACTTGTCCTTTCTATTATAATAGTCATCGTCAAGATAGTGGGATTAACAAGAGGAAAAGGGAGACATGTCACATTGATTTACACCCACTCAACTATTAAGGGAGTACTTGAGGCACTGATATGATAAAGGAACCCCTTCATGCAGGTAGAGTCACAGCCTACCCATCAATGCGTTGTATGCAGTGTCCTGTGAAACAACCATGAACTCAGTGTTGGAAAATAGGCCATCGAACTAGGTCTTTAGGAGGATCTTGCTGATCGGTGTCTATTATGTCCTATGATAACCTTGAATTTTCTGGTCATAGGGACTCAGATCATCCTCAAACAACCACAGTTTTTGCAGTGTCTGAGTTGGGATTAGGTTAATCCAAGAGCTTGTGTCGACAAGACAGCGACGAACCTCCACACCATTAAACTAGCCGGTGATGTACATTGGGTGAATATGACCCTATATCAGAGAGCCTTAATCTTCTCCATAGAACGATATGATAGCCTGACATTAAGCATGCTCGACTGTCTCAGTATGGAAGGCTTATGCGGTTGTTACCTCTGTATCAAACAGGAGGGGGCTTCTTAAATCATCGGCGAGGGATTCAACCATATCTACTGACAGGAGAAGGGACACAAGGATGGAGAGATTTACTGGAATGATGGAAATATTTTTGAGGACATCATACTTCCATGCCAGGCATGAGCTTCTTCTTACAGAAGGTCGCTTTATGACAAGATGTATGGTGGGCCCTGTTGGATGGACCGACGACTAACTAGTGTTGGGAATGTCCTGTTTATCACTAGTCGAAGCCTGTTGAGTGACTACCAGATGAGGACCAAATGACTGAGAGCAGTCTGTAGCAGAGCGTGACTGATCAGGACGCAATCGAGGTGGCTCTACCTAATCAAGCAACACAAACAGTGGCGAATGCAGATCTAATGACACCAAATGAGAAGGTTGTGCATGATGAACTCTACATTGAGCTTGTTTCCTGGTTTTAGCAGAGTGCACATCCTAGCTTGAAATACTGACTGAGGCACTCCAATGACCCATATTTTCATGGCTCCGTTGACGCTGGTGATGGCTGATAACATCAAGAGGATCCGTCTAGCACTCCTTGTTATCAGAAATCATATAGAGGTTTACCAACTCTATGGTGTAAACCAAGGCATACCCTTGACTATCACTTGAAGATTCATCCACTACTGGACGGATTCTGGGAGTAATCTCCATTTCTAGGGGCATGAAGTCAAGAAGGGTATAGAATGACGATGGCATTGGTGGGGGAATTTTTTTCCCTTGCACCGCCAATGATTGATCTTCTGGGAAGAGGAAGACTGAGCCTTTGACGCAAAGGTACTGAATTTGGGTGACACAGCGTCTCCTAAAGGTTCGGTTTGATTCAGGAATGCACAGATAATATTGTGGGCATGGGAGACTAGCTCATGAGCCATCCAGTCATCAAATTTATGGGACCCATGGTTAGAAACCTAATTCCACTCACCTTAATTTAATTTCTACTATCGAGATTCATGAATACAGATTCCATATGTTCTAGAGCTGGGCCTAACCTGACTACATTGTTTCTGACCTGGTCTTGAAGCCATTCCTTAAATACATAACACTGTTTAAGGATATTCCCCATGATCCAGTGATAGGGGTCGTAGTTGTGTCAATTAGTGAAATCTGCCTCTTCTGGTCTCCTGCATTCATGAAAACGTACAATTCCATCTTCCAAGGCACTGCAAGAAAAAACTGGGGCCCTTAGCCTCGCTAAATGAGTAGGTCTGGTTTCTTCTATTTGGAAAATGGGTTCTTGGAGCCTAACCCTAATGATGGGATAAAGGATCCTGTCAAGGAAGCGAAGCCTGGTAGTCTTTCCTGGGTTTTTGGTGGTGTGTTACGCAGGGGAGGCTACTAGTTTTGAGGTGGGAATTACTTGGCCGGAGGCTATGCCTGAGGTGGAGGTCCTCTACGAGGTTGTGGAGGCGGCTCTATCGGTAACAACTCTAGTTTCCTTGGGGCCTCTATCTATGCCACCATGGTGGGTTAATCCTTAGTGGTACTTTTTATAGGAATTGTAAGAGGCAATAGGCATGCCTAGTTGGCCTTCTGTAAGGATTACTCTAGGCACTGGGCCTTATCAGAGAAGTCTCAGAATCCCCCAGGGTAGTTCTGGGTGATTAGAGAGGGGACCAGTTCCATGTTGACATACCTCACACACATCGTCAACTATTTTTCCTGAGTTAGTGGCATGTCTAGTGAATATGTGATCCCTTTACACCAGGAGACAAAGTCTGTGACATGGTCATCAAGCCTTTTCTCTCACTTAAAGAGGTCTTTAATACTCGTCTTCCGAGTAGTGGAACTAAAATGGTAAAGAAACTTCCTATGAAGATCTTCCCAGCCTGCTACTGATCTGATGGGTAGCTGGACGTACCTGACAATTACAGGCCCTTCCAATGTCTTTATGAATCATCAGATTTTGGTGGCCTCTTACGGTGCCAGAGTTTCCAACATGGGTTAACACCTTGAAATGAAATAGGCCAGATGCTGGAGTAGGTCACCCATCCCATTAAAGGGAGAGAAGGTGAGATTTACAAAACCCAAGGGTGCTGGCATATCATCCACCCACGCTGGATATGGCATGCCATCAGGAAGGATTTCCACCTATCCCATTTCCAATGCCTCGAGGTGAGCAATGAGTTCCTCCATGGGATCATCTGTTCGGGGTTTCCTA
Organism: Viscum album; assembly: GCA_963277665.1. Lineage (NCBI taxonomy): Eukaryota > Viridiplantae > Streptophyta > Magnoliopsida > Santalales > Viscaceae > Viscum > Viscum album. The sequence goes on from CAUJRU010001358.1 coordinate 144,304, forward strand.
TCTTGATGGGGATCCCTGGCCACTATTGTGTTGGCAGGTTCTTCAATGTGATAAGGAGGCCCAAAGGCTCATGGAGCAGCTGTTGGGATGATTTGTGGAGTGGCTGGGGGAACCTGAGTTGGGTCCTATGGGTTGTCACATCGCTTAGGCGGATTTGGTGAAACATATCCTTCCCTCTTACAGTATGTTCCAGCCTCTACCCTGTCTGCGTGAGCAGGATGGTCAGGGTCACCTAGAAGAAATTCATAGGGGGGGAATTTGTGCTTGCCCTTGTTTCCCTAGATGAGGATCACCATATTCTAGTTTTCGTTCCATGACACACTCATCAAGGAGGTCATCGACCGCCTTCTTATGCTATGCGACATGTTGATGCAATGCGGATTTCTTGATATCATCCTTCGTCTTTTGTACTGAGCCAAATGGGTCGAGGGTTTTGTGGCTCCAAGGTTCTCCTAACCCATGTTGATATTTCGGCTAAATACCAATGCCTCGGTGGGTACAGGAAGACCCAATAGATTTCTCGGCTGGTGATTGACCCTTCCTGATGGGTCCAAAGGTTGTGGAACTCCCCCTGGGGGTAAGTTTTCCCCCAAAGAGTTCTACTTCCGTCTATTCCTCTGATAGATTATCCAGGTTAACCACAACTCTTCTAGGAGTAATATCCTCTATATCTCTTGGAAAGTCAGGCAGGCGCCGGATGGAACTGAAGTAGAGGGCTGCGTACTACCCCCATCCATGTATCTTCACATGGGGGAGGCCTCCTTGATAATCTTGTGGATCACTTTAAAGCTCTGGACACATATTTGTTGGAGGGGTCATATGGAGGCCTAGTGACTCACGGTATTGGGCCACAGTGAGTGCGGCCAGATCAACTAGATGGGATTTTTGGGAAATGTCTTCGAAATGTTCTTGGATTTTAGGGTAATCCACCCACTGATGACGAAGATGGAAGTGTGTCACCCAGAGGGTCTTACGAAAGCATCTGACTTCCTCATGGGTGAGCGATTCTGGTGCACTGAAGTTCAGTGCCCCGACTGGCCAAAACATCTCTAGGAAATAGTCTACTGCAATAATGTACCACAAGCTCCTCGGCTTGGATTCGGGGTCTAGATATTCATTTACCCACTCTTCAACTGGAGGAGGCTGGGGAACCAGTAGCAGTACTGAAGCAGACCGCTGAGACGGTAGGCTAGCCAGGGGAGAATATGGCGAGCGGGCTGCGAAACCACCACATCTTGGGATATCCTTCAAAGAGTGCAGTGACTTGGCCACCACATCACGATAAGACGGGTCGGTGACTGCAATTTCTGGCATAGAGACTATGGATGCTAGTGGTGGACCATTTTGGTGCTCGTTTTCCATTGGTCCCCAAAATAACTCTATGTGATCTCTGGTCGAGGTAGATAATGATCCTCGTGATGATGGTGGTGATTGAACGACTGGAACCTGGGGGGATGCCAGATCCTCATCCTCCTGGATGTATCTGCGGAGGGAGGCAGGGATCCGATGGACCTCGCATTCCAGAAGTATGAGGTGGATGCGCCTCGTTCCTGACCAGACCCTTAACACAGAGGATCGAGGTGAGGGTTTTACTGTTGATTCATATTCCACCTCAGAATATGAGAAGTAGACAGGTTTAATCTCAATTTGAATCTCCCTAGAATTATTTTTATGGCAGTGAAAACCTGCCTTTCTGCCCTAGGATGGCTCTTCCGGACAGGGTATATTTCTAGCGTGAGGAGGACCTTCGGCCGCACTGGTGCTGGGGTGGAGAGGAATTCCACCTGAGTGATCTGGGGTGCGAGGATCACCAATGTAGATGTTAAAGGGAACACTGTGAGGACCTCCATGTCCACTGACATATGTACGGAGGAAATCTCTGTGGGGAGGAGCATGGGTAGGGCCTCCATGATTATTTTCCCTAGCAGCGTCAATGTGAAGAGGGTCCTCGTATTGGTCAAGCCAAACACAGGTATGACCTCCATGATGGGTACTGATGAAGTGAGGCTGAATATGACAACCCTTATTTTATTACAAACTTAAACATGATTTATTACATAAAACTTCACTTGATACAACAAAGAAGATCGAAGGGTTTAGTGTCTTTGGTGTTTAGGATCATTACATAAGAACTTAAAACATGAAATACAACATCTTTATTGAAAACTTCTTTTGCATGACCACTACATTTCCTCGTACTTAGCATTGCATGAGATAACCTGAGGACATGCATAAGAAAATGGTGAGCTATAAAGCCCAATAAGGGAGTACACATGGAATAACATAAGGAGTACAATACATGTTATACAATAGGAATATCAATGGATCATAAAATAAACATGAACATAAAGGCATGATAAAGCATGATAATCATAACATGGAAATGTGGCAACAACACTTAACATGGAATTAGCATGAGCCAAGGCTCATTACACATGGAGCATGAGTAAATCCTCATTACACATAAAGCACGAGTAAACCCTTGTTGCACTTGAATTATCATGAGTCATCACTCATTGCACATGAAGTATCATGATACTATACTTTACCCAATGCGTTGGAGCGGTATAAGGGTTCACCCTTCTTAAACATTTCATTTCATGCATAAGTGTGCCACATGGATCATAAAACATGGATTCATAAAACATAATCATTTATTCCATGATAAAGGAATGTAGAATTCATACATGAAACTTTTTAATCAATAAGTAAAGGTGAATAAATGTGGATACCCTTGATGGAGAAATGGGCATGGTATCCACTATACAATGGCATTGGCTTAGAAAATCGGTGCGATTTCGGCAGCGTAACGGCGTGACATAAGAATTCATAAAAGTGGTTGATGAGAGAGAAAGGGGTTCCTCATAATATTTACATGTAATGGACAGTAAGGAGGTAATATAGATACATGTACCAACAATTTTAATAGAATTAAGATTCATTATACAAAATTATTGCTTTCATGTAAAAGAAGAGAGAGAAGTTCTCTTCGGAATTTCGGCATAGTAACAGGTGTACATGGGAGGCATTTAATGAGAGAGAAAGGGGTCTCCCATCATTCAAAAAATAAGAGGGCAGTACGGGGGAGGTGAAAACCCATACCCCAACATTCATAATTAGAATTAAAAGGGCAATACAACTTAAAGAAAATTTACAAAAAATGAGAAAGGAAGAAAAAACCCTTACTTGGAAGTGTGCTTCCAAAGGCTAGAGAGAGGCTTGTGAGAGGATTCTTGGGAGCTTGGGGAACCTTGGGAGGATTATAGAGAGATTAGGGCAGAGTTTGGATGAACTCCAAGGGATTTGAGTGAGGAGGAAGTGGGAGCTTGGGTGGGTTTATATAGGAAAGGTGAGGGAATTCTTTATTATTTAGGTTTGGGTCCCCTTACATTAAATTAATCCAAACCACAAACCATCCCATGGTTTTTGCCCATGGTTTTTGGAAAAAGGAATAGGAAAACAATATTTTATAAGGCGAAAGTCCAAACTTCTTAAAATATTAGGGTTTATTATGTGGAGGTGAGTCACGCTCCCATGGAAATTAATTTAAAAAGGGAAGGTGTTGAATAAGTCTTGAGGGGTCCATTAATGCTTTGAAAAGTAAGTCAAACTAACCCAAAATCACATTATTTTAATGATAAAAACATATATTGTCCGAACATAAAGATTATAGTATTTTATTACATCACTATTGGGTCATTATGATGTCATAAAACACATTATATATTTAAACGGTATTTATTTTTTACCCAAAAATTTGACTGTCTCAGAAAATTATGAAAAATTCACCGTTGGATAATTTCGACACCCTGATTCCAGAAATAACATTTATTTTATCTAAATGATTTTCTAAATATTTTAATTTTCTCTTTTAAAATAAAAATGGACATTTATCGAAAATTCACGGGTTTTGACAGAAATGGCTTTCAAACCTTAATAAAAAATTTAATTGCATTCATAAAATTATAAGATCATTTATATTTAATAAAAATTAATTTAATAATAATAATATTATTCTATTAAAATATTATTTAATTCCAAAATCCCTTAATTTAATAAAATAGATTTCTTAATTAAATAATAACTAAAAACACCATTTGTACTTTAAAAACTATTTACAATGTATCAAAAATGACTAGAAATTATATTCATTATTATATAAAAAAATAATGTACATGAACATAGTACTACTTATTTGTTAGATAACCCCTTAAAACAGCTATATAAGACCTAAGGGTAAGGTGTGCGATGGTGACAGACTCTTGGGGTGGCTCGAATAGCATCGCTCGAGTGGTAATTTCAATCAACTTCCACTTTTCCCGTAGACGGTCACGTTCGAGATTGACATGATGAATATCAGCTTGGGATTGGTCAAGGGTGAAGCCCAAAGACGCCACCTATTTTCCAAGCTCTGACAAATGGGCTTCGTATGGAAAAATTCTACTAGATGAGACCATCGCTTCCTTTGTCTGAGTAAAAAGTATTTGTTAAAGTCCTATATTTATACTAATCATGTGATCGGCTATATTAGAAACGGTCAAAATTCTTATCATAAAACCAAATAAGTTGATATTTTATGTAAACATAAAGAGACATTTAATTATATAATGAGGGATTTCCATTAATGAAACTTTGGGTCGTTACAATATTCCCCCCTTAAAAAATTTCTCCCTCGAAATTTTCCTTTTCCCACACTAAAACAAATGTGGGTAACTCAGCTTCATCATATACTCCGATTCCCAAGTCGCTTCTTCAAACTTGTGGTTTCTCCACAACACCTTGATGAGGGGCATTGTCTTATTTCATTTAACTTTTTCTCTACGATCTAAGATCTTCACTGGTTGCTCCCCGTAAGAAAAATCATCTTCCAATTATACCACCTCAGAAGAGAGTACATGGGAAGGGTCCGGTATGTACTTCCTTAAGAGGGATACATGAAAGACATCATGTACTTTGGCCCTGGAAGGTGGAAGTGCTAGTCGATAGGCCACAGCCCCGACACGATCAAGAATCTCGAAGGGGCCGATGTACCTTGGACTTAACTTCCCTTTCCTTCCAAACCTTATGACGTTCTTCCACAGAGATATGCGTAGAAACACCATGTCTACAACTTTAAACTCAAAGTCTCGTCGATGATTATCTACATAACTCTTCTATCGACTCTGGCCTTCCTTGATATGCTGCTAAATGGTTTTCACCTTCTCCACCATTTCTTCGACCATTTCTAGTCCAAGCAGCTTACGTTCACCGACCTCATCCCAACATGCCGATGTTATGCACCTTTTCCCATACAGGGCTTCATGTAGTGCCATTTGGATGCTCAAGTGGAAACTATTATTATAAGATAATTCCACCAGAGGAAGATGTTGATACCATCCTCCTTTAAAGTCCATTGATCACACTCTCAACATATCCTCAAGTGTTTGGATAGTCCGCTCGGATTGGCCATCAGTTTGAGGATGATAGGCCGTACTAATGTTCAGTTCAGTATTCAGATCATGTTGAAGACTCTTCCAAAACATAGAGGTGAATCTTGGATCTCGGTCAGACATAATATATTATGGTAATCCATGAAACCTTACCACTTCCCTGATATATATCAATGCCAGTTGATCCAAAGATAAATCCTCCCGAATAGCAATGAAGTGTGCAGTCTTTGTAAGATGATCCACAGCAACCCAGATTGCATTGTTGCCTTTGTATGTCCTTGGATGTCCGGTGACAAAGTCCATGGTGATGTCCTCCCATTTCCATTATGGTATGGGGAATGGTTGCATCATCCCCTTATACTTCTTCCTCTCTGCCTTCACTTGCTGACACACGAGACACTTTGATGTATATTCAGCGATCTCCTTCTTCATATTATCCCACCAAAAGTTTTCTCGAAGATCTCGATATATCTTTGTACTCCATGGGTGAATAGAGAAATTTAAACTATGTGCATCATCCAAAAGTTCCTTCTTTAGCTCAGGACTTGATGGAACACATAGTCGTTTCCCAAACCACACAATTCCTTCTTCATTAACATTAAACTCTGAGTATTTCCCTTTTTTTATAGCTTCCACTTTTTCCTGAATTCCCACATCATCCTTTTGAGCATCCTTTAACCTTTCCAAAAGAGATGGTTGAGCAATAATTTGTAAAAATATTAATGATGTTCCCTTCTTTATGATTCCCACTTCTATCTTCATTAAGTCTAAGAAGATTGGATCCTTCTCAATTCTCATCATGGATAGAATTGTTGGGTACTTTCTACTTAGGGCATCTGCCACCTTGTTCACTTTCCCAGGGTGGTAATGTATTGAACAGTCATAATTCTTGATGAGATCTATCCATCTTATCTAGCGCATATTAATCTCTTTCTATTTGAATATATATTTAAGACTCTTTTGGTCAGTATATATCTCACATTTCTCTCCATAGAGATAATGCCGCCATATTTTCAAGGCAAAGATCACCGCCTCCAACTCCAGATCATGTGTTGGATAGTTTAGCTCATGGATTTTCAATTTCCTCGAGGCATAGGATATAAATTTATCATTCTGCATTAGAACACAGCCTAATCCCTTCTTTGAAGCATCATTGAAAACAACAAAAAGTTCCCCACTTGTGGGTAAAGTGAGCACAGGCGCAGTGATAAGCCTCCTTTTCAACTCCTTGAAGCTTTCTTCGCATTCATAACTCCAATAAAACTTTACTCCCTTTCGAGTTATCTTGGTAATAGGGTTGGACAATCATGATAAATTTCTCACAAATCGTCGATAATATCCAGCTAACCCCAAGAAGTTACGGATATCTGTTACCGATGTTGGCCTCGACCATCCCTCAATTGCATCTGTTTTGGAGGGGTCCACAAATATCCCATTGCTTGTGATGATATGTCCCAAGAATGATACCTCCTTCAACTAGAACTCACATTTTCTGTACTTTTCATAGAGATTCTCCTTGCGCGAGGTCTCTAGTACAGTTTTTAAATGCTCCTCATGATCCTCCTTGGTTTTGGAGTATATTAGAATATCATCTATAAAGACTACTAAAAATTTGTCAAGGTAATATCTAAAGACTCTATTCATCAAGTCCATGAATATTTCTGGAGCATTGGTGAGTCCGAAATTCATTACTATGAATTTATAGTGACCGTATCTTGTACGAAAAGCATTCTTGGGGACATCTTCCTTCTTCACCCTTACTTGATAATATCCCGACCGCAAATCCACCTTGGAGAAGTATTGTGCTCCACGCAGCTGATCAAACAAGTCATCGATTCTTGGAAGAGGATACTTTTTCTTTATTATGATTTTGTTAAGTTCATGATAATCTATGCAAAGCCGCATTGACCCATCCTTCTTCTTGACGAAGAGGACGGGTGCACCCCATGGTGAAGCACTTGGGCATATAAACCCTTTATCCAGATTCTCCTGTAGTTGTTTCTTCATCTCTTCAAGCTCAACAACATCCATTCTATATGGAGTCTTGGATATTGGTAGCTCCCCAGGTATAAGTTCAATTGAGAACTCAACATCTCTTCTAGGAGGAAGACCATGCAGTTCTTCGGGAAACACATCAGTGAATTCCCTCACAATAGGCATTTCTTCAAGGATGGTTTCTTCCTTGGACTCAATCATCTGAGCTAGATACGTGTTCTCATAAGGTAGTAATATCCATTCTTGAGATGATGGAGCTAAAGGAGATTCATGATCCTCCTTACACTTGTAAAGAATCAGGGGTCAATTCTCCATATGGAGTGTGATTTCCCTCTCCCGACAATTTATGTAGGATCTATATAAGGAAATCCAATCCATACTAAGAATTGCATCAAATTCTATCAGAGGGATTATGACGAGGTTCTCTGGGAAATTCAATCCATAGACTATAACAGGGGATGACTTATATTCATGGGATGCAATGATTGCCCCATTTTCCGTACTCATCGACATCTTTACTTCCATGATTTGTGGTGGTGCTGGAATTGTTCTACTAAACTTTCGAGATATAAAAGAATGCGTAGAACCTGAATCAAAAAGTACGTTCACTATTCTTGAATGAATAACTAGCGTACCTGTCACTAATTCATTGTCGGTGTTTACTTCGGCAGAAGTGATGGAAAAAGTTCTTCCTTGCTGCCTTGGAGGTTGTTGGTTGTCTCTGAAAACCCTTGGATTAGGGCACTGATTTTTAAAATGACCCGGTTCTTTGCATTTGTAGCATTGAACAATGCATTGAGGTTTGAACAGAGTGTTCCTCTCCTCTATCGCAGTAGTGGGTCTTTCTTGCCGATAGTTAACAGCTGGGTGCCCTTCTCTTCCACACCTGAAGCATTTTCTTGTCCCCTTAAGGCAATTTCCAAGGTTCTTCTTTTCTCACTTTAGGCAAGTGGGGTGATGGATATTATTATCACCGTTGGATTTATCCATCGGACCACCAGCATTGAAGTCCACCTTACGCTTCTTGTCCCCGTGATACCCCTATGATTCCCCGATCTCCATTTCGACCTTGAGGGCACATCAGACAATTTCCTCATAGCTGTCGAAGTCACGGATCGCTAATGCTTTCTGCAAGCTAGGCTTTAGCCCACCAATGATGTTGTCAGCCTTGCATTCAGGGGTAACGACAAAGCTGGAAGCTATCATGCAAGCCTTGTGAAGTTTTCCTCATACGCTCCAACATATTCTTCATATTTTTTCTTGAGGGAAAAGAAGTCCCTTTCCATCTTAATCCGAAGGGTGCACGGAAAATATTTATCGAAAAACATCTTCTAGAAATCCTTCCATTCCAACACCTCGATCTCCTCCTTAGGCTTCATATTTTTGATCAATGTCCACCATAGATCATCTTCACCCTCCATATGATAAGCCGCCATGAGAACCTTCTCTTGTTCAGAACATTGGAGGATGGAGAATATCTTTTCAATGGAGTTGATCCATTGTTCAGCGATCGTGGGATCGGATGATCCACTAAAAGTATGAGGCCTTTGTCTCATGAAGATCTCGATAGTGACTTGGTCTTTCTTAGGGGGGGTTGAACGTTCCTCTTGACCCGTGTTTCTATTCAAAACTTGAGTTAGCTGAGAGAGAAGCGTGACAAAGTTCACGATTCCCGCTCCCATTAGATTGGGCATCTCATTAGTACAGTCATCACACTGATCTTCACAACGGTTGTTAGACCGAGTCCTCCTATTACTGGCCATTGGCTGGAATAAAATGAAAGTTAGGGGTAACACAAAAAGGGTAATCCAAAGAAAAAAGTTGATGACTTATAAATAATATTTTATTTCCTTAACTCATGAGTCTATAGGCTTCAATCTTGGCTTTTCATGATCTACTTTCTAATATATATTCGTAGGGGAATTTTTAAATCCCATAATAAGGGTTCATACTAAGCTTTTGAATTTATCAAAACATATCCGCCGGGAGTGTCGTAACCAAGAGTGCATCAAGGCCCATTGTCGTGCACCAGTTCCTGTTTGAGTCTAGCTCAAAGCGGTGTTTTCGGGTTTTACCCCTAGGATACATCTGTGCCAGAGCCGCCTCTACCTGCTCGTATCCAGACAGGGATGTATTTGTTTTATAAACCACTTACTCAGTACTTACCAAAACTTAGGGATGTTTTTATTATACTTAGTCTTGTATCTAAGGATTTACTAGGGTTTCCTAATCCCAAAAATAACTAAACCTATCCTTTGATACCAACTATGAAAACCCTGCTTTTATTACAAATTTAAATATGATTTATTATATAGAACTTCACTTGATACAACAAATAAGATCGATAGTTTTAGTGTCTTTAGGGATTAGGATCATTACATAAGAACATAAAACATGAAATACAACATCTTTATTGAAAACTTCTTTTACATGACCACAACATTCCCTCGTACTTAGCATTGCATGGGATCACCTGAGGACATGCATAAAAAAGGGTGAGCTATAAAGCCCAGTAAGGGAGTACACATGGAATATCATGAGGAGTACAATACATGTTAGACAATACTCATATCAATGGTTCATAAAAGAAACATGAACATAAAGGCATGATAAAGCATGATAATCATAACATGTAAATGTGGCAATAACACTTAACATGGAATTAGCATGAGCCAAGGCTCATTGCACATGGAGCATGATTAAATCCTCATTGCACATAAAGCATGAGTAAACCCTTGTGGCACTTGAATTAGAATGTTTCAACACTCATTGCACATGATGTATCATGATGCTATACTTTACCCAATGCATTGGAGCGCTATAAGGGCGCACCCTTCTTAAACATTTCATTTCATGCATAAGTGTGCCACATGGATCATAAAACATGGATTCTTAAAACATAATCATTTATTACATGATAAAGGAATGTGGAATTAATACATGAAACTTTTTAATCAATAAGTAAATGTTCATAAATGTGGATACCCTTGATGGATAAATGGTTATGGTATCCACTACACAATGGCATTGGCTTAGAAAATCGGTGCTATTTCGGCAGCGTTACGGTGTGACATAAGAATTCATAAAAATGGTTGATGAGATATAAAGGGGTTCCTCATCATATTTAAATGTAATGTAAAGTAAGGAGGTAATATATATACATGTCCCAACAATTGTAATGGAATTTAGATTCATGATACAAAATTATTGCTTGTATGTAAAAGAAGTGAGAGAAGTTCCTTTTGGAATTTCGGCATAGTAATGGGTGTACATGGGAGGCATTTAATGAGAGAGAAAGGGGTTTCCCATCATTAAAAAAATAAGAGGGAAGTATGGGGGAGGTGTGAAACCATACCCCAACATTAATAATTGGAATTAAAATGGCAATACAACTTAAATAAAATTGACAAAAATGAGAAAGGAAGAAAAAACCATTACTTGGAAGTGTGCTTCCAAAGGCTAGAGAGAGGCTTGTGAGAGGATTCTTGGGAGCTTGGGGAACCTTGGGAGGATTCTAGAGAGATTAGGGTATAGTTTGGATGAACTTCAAGGGATTTTAGGGAGGAGGAAGTGGGAGCTTGGGTGCGTTTATATAGGAAAGGTGAGGGAATTATTTATTATTCAGGTTTGGGTCCCCTTACATTAAATTAATCCAAACCACAAACCATCCCATGGTTTTTGCCCATGGTTTTTGGAAAATGGAAGATGAAAACAATATTTTATAAGGACAAAGTCCTAACTTCTTAAAATATTAGGTTTGTTTATGTGGAGGTGATCACACTGCCATGGAAATTAATTTAAAAAGGCAAGGTGTTGAATAAGTCTGGAGGGGTCCATTAATGCTTTAAAAAGTAAGTCAAACCAACACAAAATCAAATTATTTTAATGGTAAAACATTTATTGGATGCAAAATAAAGATTATAGTATTTTATTACATCAGTATTGGGTCATTATGATGTCATAAAACACATTATATATTTAAACGGTATTTAATTTTTACCCAAAAATTTGACTGTCTTAGAAAATCATGAAAAATTCATCGTTGGATAATTTTGACGTCCTGATTCCAGAAATAACATTTATTTTATCTAAATAATTTTCTAAATTTGTTAATTTTCACTTTTAAAATAAAAACCGACATTTATCAAAAATTGACGGGTTTTGACAGAAATGGATTTCAAACCTTAATAAAAATTTTAATTGCATTCATAAAATTATAAGATCATTTATATGTAATAAAAATTAATTTAATAATAATAATATTATTCTATTAAAATATTATTTAATTGAAAAATCCCTTAATTTAATAAAATAGATTTCTTAATTAAATAATAACTAAAAACACCATTTGTACTTTAAAAACTATTTTCAATGTATCAAAAATGACTAGAAATTATATTCATTATTATATACAAAAATAATGTACATGAACATAGTACTACTTATTTGTTACATAACCCCTTAAAACAGTCGCATAAGACCTAAGGCTGAGGTGTACGATGTTGAAAGACTCTTGGAGTGGCTCAGATAACATTGCTCGAGTGGTAATTTCAATCAACTTCCACTTTTCCTGTAGAAGGTCACGTTCGAGCTTGACATGATGAAGCTCATCTTGGTCTTGGTCAAGGGTGAAGCCCAAAGAAGCCACCTCTTTTCCGAGCTCTGAAAAATGGGCTTCGTATGGGGCAATTCTACTGGATGAGGCCATCACTTCCTTTGTCTGAGTAAAAAGGATTTGTTAAAGTCCTATATTTATACTAATCATGTGATCACTGTTCAACGGATATATTAGCAACGGTCAAAATTCTTAACATAAAACCAAAGAAGTTGACATTTTATATAAACATAAAGATACATTTAATTATATCAAGAGGGATTTCCATTAATGAAACTTTGGGTCGTTACACTGAACTTCACTCCTCTGATTGCTGGGGTGAGGATGACCTTCATCGGTCGCTGCAAAGACATGGGGGAGGCCCCCATACAAGAGATTGACCAGATTTGTAACATCTCCACGCCGGTAGCCTATAGCAGGGGGAACAACCCCATACCCAATGTCATGATCTCGGAATAGGCTTTCATACAGAGTGTCACTTTCATGGGGAGAACTCTCATTCAGATTGAAGGTGGCTTGGGCAGACCTCCACACCGAGCTTGGAAGTGGGGAGGACTCGCGTTCTCAATGGTGGCGGTACATGGAGGACCTTTGTAGTGGGTGTCATTGTCATGGGTCAGTCCACAATGGGAAATACCTGCACTTACAACTAGGAGAGTCAACCCAGCCTTCTTGTGGGGTGGTTGGGGCCTCGATCCGGGTTGGGCGTCTACATGCCCTTACTTGAAATTGATAGATAACTGATGGTATACATCAATGGTGGCACGATCCACTATAGTCGTTGATGTTGACGCCTCTTAGCGACCATCCTCCTCGGCCTATGCCCAACACTGGTGTTGGGTCAGCCGGACTAGGGTTGGTGGTGCAGGCACATAGCTTACTTACTCCTCAGCTTGTGGGGTCGGGTGGTGGTGCTGGCGCAGCCTAGTGGGGGCCCTCCTTGGGAGCCCCTGGGACGGGATCTCAACAAGGCTGTCATGGACATCCCCCACCTCATCAGTGTAGGGAAGGGAGTCATTGAATCATTCTGGGGAGATGCTCCTAAAATGGTTGTGCATTGGAGTAGGGAGCAGTGGCTCCCTGCACGGCCCTTGGGGGAGGTGGTGGCGATGAGGTGCAGAAGCCTCTAAATTGTGGCAGGCCATATCCCGAGTCAGGATAATCCCCTACTCCTTGTATCGGCTAACTAGGTCATTTATCGCCTTTATTTGAACGAGATCATAAGGGGATATAGGGTGTGGGCGCCCAGTAGCTATAAGTGTGGAAGCTGTCGTAGAAGTAGTGGAGCCGCATGGGATTTCCGCATTGGCACTGCCCCTGCCCCTGCGTTGGTGGGTGGGTGGGAATCGGTTTTATGTTATGGCAGCATGGGTCCTAGAAGGCGGGGAGATTAAACAATTAGTGCTGAAACTAGAAAATCAACACTCAGTTCCCCAGAACCATTCTGTCTCCCATGGATAGTAATAAGGATCCACACTAACAACGTCACAAATCGAGATGTCCAACATTTTAACTACCCCAAATTATGGTGAGCTTCACGCCAGGCCCACTATTTTCTTGGTGGTACCTTGCGTTAGATAACTGGATCAGATGACACACTAGTCTACTGATGTCTCAAACACCACTAATCTCTACATTGAGGAGAAGAAGTCAATGTTGGGTTCACCATTTCTATTTCTGATGCTTTCGTCGGGGTGTGTGCATCTGTCTACTCAGGGCGCACTGATTATTGCCTCGCATTCCCTCATTCGAAAGGTGGGTGGCATTCACCACTTATTCCGGGATTTTTTCTCCTTGATCGTAATGGGATGATGGGATTTCGTTTCCTCCTTCCAAAGATTCCTCCTTAGAACTCGTCACCTATTCCAGGTCCCCGTCATATATTAACATGTCATTCGTGAAACTCTTCCGGGTTCCATGTCTTCATGGATTCTAGTTAATTACACTGCTTTTGTTAGGAAATTCCAAGGGTTCCATTCAGGGAATAAACCTTTGGTCAGGGGAGTAGTTAGGTTGGACATCACTGGCGTGTCTAGATGCTGGAACACTGGTGTGTCTGGTTTTCTTCCCCTGGTTATAGGGCTTCCTGAGGGCACAGAAGCCCTAGGCATCCCACGTCAAATGCGGGGAATTATATGTCGTAGTTATGTATCTGAGGTTTTCCTCATCTTCCCAAGTTTGACATAGGTTATTCTGCAAGTTTAACATCTAGCAGAGATAGATTGTACGAATCAAAAAACTAACTAGAGTGGATCAGATGGGTGCAACCCCAAGAGGGAACACTAGTACTGGGAGTAGCGAGAAAGTGGGTGACATGATTTCACTGGGATGTAGTGGCCCGAGTGAGAATCAGGATGTATGTGGATTGTCGAGAGTGGATAGAGAGATAGATGGATTCAACACGAGGGCGACGGTGAACTTGGTCTTGAGCCTCGAAGAGACTTCCTATGTATCCCCGTGGTAGGAATTCAAAGTCTGCATAGTTCAATGAGGCGATAAGACACCTAATTAGGAGACCTCTATGAAGGGGACCCGGAAGAAGTGGAACCTCCGAGTTAGGGTATGACCTTCCTGAAACACATAGTCTCGATGGAAATACTGGGATGAGACATGGGTGATGGGCTTAAACCTCAATATGGCTTCCTACGTACCTTTACTTGGCAAAGATCAAAATCCCTGTAGTTTAAAATGGGGCGGTGGGGTGGTTAATTGGATCGGGGTATACACAGAGGATAGCAACTCGATGATATACTAGGGATTATGCGTGGATAGTAGCCCAGGTTGGTTTGACACCCAAAGGGGCGGACCATAGATGTGGGTCCTAGAAAAGGGGACTATAACGGCTTATCGTCGATTGGGGGACACAAAGGCTTATCCTTGATTTGGGGACACAACAACTTAACATCTATTGGGGGACACAACGGTTCACCATCGATTAGGGTTGGAACTCATGGAGGCTTCCTATGTACCATGACTAAGAGGCAAGGATCAAAGACCACGTAGTTCGAATTGGTACAGTTTAACGTCTCGTGGGACAAAAAGGGCATACAGTTTAATGTCATACAGGATGAGGGTGGACCAACATGAAGTGGTCGGGACCAATGGTTGTTGGTCTTGAACCTCAGGGAGTATTTCTATGTATCTTTCCTTGTAAAGGATCAAATTCCCCATAGTTCAGGATGTTTGGTGGACGAACGTGAAGGGGGTGGGTCCAATAGGTGTTGGGATTGAACCTTAGGGAGGCTTCCTACATATCTTGCCTTGGAAAGTATCAAAGAGGTGTTTGGTGAACCAATGTGAAGGGGGTCGGGACCAATAGGTGTTGGGCTTGAGCCTCAGGGAGGCTTCCTACATACCTTTCCTTGGTAAGGATCAAATTCCATGTATTTAGGAATATTTGGTGGATCTACATGAAGGGGGTTGGGACCAATGGGTGTTGGGCTTGAACCTCAGGGAGCTTTCTTACGTACCTTTCCTTGGAAAGGATCAAAGTCCATATAGTTTGGGATGGTGTTGGTGAGCCAATGTGAAGGGGGTCAAGACTGATAGGTGTTGGGATTGAAGCTTATGGAGGCTTCCTAAGTACCTTGGCTTTGCAAGGATCAAAGTCCACATATTTTGGAAGAGTTGTTTGGTGAACCGATGTGAAGGGGGTGGGGACCAATAAGTGTTGGGCTTGAATCTCAAGGAGGCTTCCTACATACCTTTCCTTGGAAAGGATCAAAGTCAACATAGTTCGGAATATTTTGTGTTTCTACGTGAAGGGGGTCGAGTCCAATAGTTGTTGGTCTTGAACCTCAGGGAGGATTCCTACATACCTTTCCTTGGAAAGGATCAAATTAAACGTATTTCGGGAGAGGCGTTTGGGGCTTACACGCTAAGGAAGACCAGAGAGGATGTCATTATCAATGCTTACTCTAAACCCACATGAGTCGTGCTTGATGTGAGAAACAAGAGGGAGAAAAGACATGATGATCGCGTCATGAAAGATGCATATTTGGGAAGTGGAATGGGGATTACACGTGGTTAGAGGCCTAAAAGGGAAATAGGGGCATACGCATGGTTCACATCCCAAAGAGGAAACATGGGATAACGTGTGGTTCACAGCCCAGGGAGATGTAAATTGGGACATACTCTAGGATGGAGGCCTGGGTGGTGACAAGGCCCAGATGGAGAGGGGTTTGGCACAGGAGATAGGAGGGTTCTAGTGCCCATCACCCCCTTTGGTCCTTGGAATAGAAGAATAAAGGAGGAGTAAGGGTACTACCTCATGCAAGAAAGCTAGGGGTTACACCAATGTGGTTTCCATTCTCCTCATATGGGTGTCGCTCCAACAGAGTGGATCTCATTCCATGTGAGGAAGATATCACTCCCGTAGAGAGGAGTGGGTGTAGAGAATGTCCGAGATGGGGATCCTCATGTAGAAGGAATGGGTTAAGGCCGCATTTTAATGTCATATTCTAAGGATGACGATGCTTGGCAGTTTAACATCCTACATCTTGGATGAGGCGGGTTCACTCCTCACCCTTAGGACATACATAACTGGCACAATTTAACCCTTGGTGAAGGGAAGGCACTGTAAATGCCCTAGTGAGGGGTGTCATGGAGTGATCCATTGAGGGGGACGCGTTAGCATGGAAATGAGAAGAAGCAATAGTCGTTAACATGACTATACAAATAATCATGAGTTGAAGCAACACAACAGGAAGAACCACCAAAGGGACATTAAAGTTTATTCGTACAAGCTTGGAGGGTCATACGAGAAAGGTGTGTGTAAAGGATTTGGTCTTAGAAGGAGGTGTTTTACCAAGAGGAGGGGCTTCGCGAAGAGGCTGATCTTCGCAAAGAGGCTGATCTCCGCGAAGATACTGGTCTTCACGAATAAGTTGCACCTCGTGAAGGGAAAGGACCACTAGGAGAAGAGGGTATACACAAAGTTAAAACACTTCGCGAAGAGGGGAGTCTTTGTGAAAGGTCAAGTCTTCACGAATTGCTACCGTTAAGGGAGTAGGGATCCGCCTTAGCAAATACCTCTTAGTTTTTGGAGAATTTCGCAAAGGCTTTATGCTTCACGAAACCTTGAGCACCCCAAAGGGTCTCCTTCCAATGTGAAGGGCATGATCCTTCATAAAGGGCATCTCCCCCATAGGTGGAGGTTGAAAAAGAAGAAAAGGGTGGTGGCTCGCAAAGGCCAAGAACCTTTGGGAATCCATGTGAAGGCTTCGCAAAGGTCTACATGAAATAGAAAGGTGAAAGTTCGGAGTAACAATGGTTTGGGAGAGGGGTGTGCCTTCTATTTATAGGAAAACCTTGGATCTAGGGCACCGATCTCACCACAGATCCACACGGTGATGCGTAAAGGCGCTGGTTCATTGGCCCGTGAAGGGCCTTGCAGATGGGCGAGATGCCACAGGGCTCGAAGGATGGGGCCGATGTTGGGCACCATGCGTAGGACCTAACGCCGCTTAGGGGTCATCACCGGCTCAGACTCTCGTTGTGTAGGGGCACCACAGAGCCTCTCGCAGAACCGTATGTGGGGACCCAGCATCCGTCGCACGTAGGGATTCGCGCAGGGCCTTTTTGAGGAAGGTCGGGGTATCCTCCCAACCTATTCAAGGGGGCTTTGTTTAATCGTATTTTTGAGCTTTTGGGATGGGTTGGACACATGTGTGTTTTCGGAACCAACATAGTCTTATACACTACCTTAAATATTTATGCTTATTTATGATAGTTTCTGCTATATTTTTATCCTTACAGAGAATCTGAGCTCACCCATTTCTTATGATTTATTTTTTCCAAGATGTGAAGAAGTATATTATGATTGACCTGTAGGGATAGTCTAAGGGATATGAGTGTGTTAAAAGGAGACACAATGTTGATTTTTTATTTCATAATGTAATGTAAAACTTATGTATGTATCTAGTACTTCTAAGGATACTAAACCGATTGGTCCTTCAGGACTTGATCTCTTTTGATTATGCCAATGTTATGTAATAATGCACAAACTATGGGTAACTAGGGTCGAGGAGTTACAAAACATCACTCCTTTTTCAAATGATTGATAAACCATATTTACTAGAG